>MCFA01000063.1:0-218516 GCA_002105025.1 Clohesyomyces aquaticus | reverse complement strand
CCCTAAACCCTAACCCTAACCCTAACCCTAACCCTAACCCTAACCCTAACCCTAACCCTAACCCTAACCCTAACCCTAACCCTAACCCTAACCCTAACCCTAACCCTAACCCTAACCCTAACCCTAACCCTAACCCTAGCGCTATGTTCTTTATAGGTATAACCTTAGAAGTTACGTAGCTGCCTTGTAAGCTTAACAGCAGTTCCTTCCGCCCTTACCTGTAGCGCGCTATCTGCCCTAGCGCTAGCAATATTAATACTAACTAGCACTGCTAGTAGACGTTCTAGTTAACGTGTGCTTTTATAGGCCAACAGGCGCTCTGCTAGCTGCTACGTAACCTAAGCCAAAAGTGTATTCGTCTAGGCTAGGAACTCTACTTTACGTCTACTAGAACAAGACAACGGGGTAGACGTGCGCTAGCGAGGCTCTTCTAAAGCAGCTAGGCCCTTCGCACCTATAGAGGCGCTAGGGACGTCTGCTATAGGCGACTAGCGCGACACGTCTTTTTCTACTTCCCTTAACTCTGCCCTTGTTTCTATAGCTATCTATATCTACTGCTAAATAGCAGCCTTATGTTTGTCTTAATTAGCATCGTGCTCCTAATTAATAACCTATAGCTGCTAGACCTATATAGCAAGCTCTATGTCTTTGTTATTAGAATAGGAGAGGTTGTTACACTTAGTCGCTAACAGCGGCCTGTCCTGTTAACCTACACTGCTATAAGGTATAGAAATGTTAGAGCTTATTTAAAGCCCTAACTTAGGAGGTGTTTACGTTAGTACGCTTAAAGGAAGGGCAGGCTCGTATGCTATAAAAATAGGACGTAGCTAGAGCTGTTAAGCGCGTAGATGTCTGTTATAGTCGCTCTGTTTTTTAGCTGCTAGTCTTGCTTCTACATTACTATACTTCCTTAGTCTACCTATAACAAAATAACATAAAAATCTACGCGTTGTAATCTAAAAACATGTTTACTTATAAAGAGTGTTTAGAGATGTTATTCTCTTTAGATATATAGGATTAAGTTATAGCACCTAAACATTATGCATAGATTTATTTCTATATTCCTAGTTACTATAAGCTATATTATAACAATTATAATCTATTCTACTTATATAGAAAGCAGCTTAACTAGAACTAAGGGAAATCTAGAGATAGCAACAACTACTACTATAACTTTACTAGCTAGTATACTACCTAGGAGATGCCTCTCTTCTATAGCTAGAATCTAGAGAGAGGGTAGTAGTAAGGAAGATTACTTTTTTACTATACTATTATAAATAAAGCATTATATAGGATAGCTACTTTTTAGCATATAAAGAGTAGCTCCTTCTATAATAGCTAGCTTAGTAGTTAGATAGGATACCTAAGTTCTTACATACGTTTAGTTCCTTAGGGCGGACTTAGTGTTAGCAGTAGTGCTTAGCAGGTATTCTAACTATAATCCTACTTTACTTATACTTCCTACTCTACTTTACTCTTCTCCCTATGCCTTTGCTATGTCTGCTAAACCTAGTTTAGACTACACAGCTCGCCTTGTTAACGCTATGGCCTAGGTAGATAGCAGTGCGCGTAGCGGCGACGTCGCGTTAGGTCCTAGCTACGTCACGCTAGACAAGCAATATTAAAGGCTCTTCTATAACGTATCTACGCTAGCCCCTGTTTTTTCTCCCCCCTTAGAAGGCACTCCTTGTAGTGTAGAATAGCTAGCGTCCCCCTAGTTAGACTACCCTTCTATGTTCGTGGCCTACTCCCTGCCCGCTGCTGTCTAGCTGCTGCGCGAAACCCTTCTACTAGACGCCCTTGCCTATAAAGGCTAGTGTTAACTTACTGTCGCAGCAACCTAGTTCCACGCACATAAAGCCATGCTACCTCCTTTCTGTCTAACGTTAGCGTAGCCTCCTTATTATAGCTATAAGCCTACCCACGCGTCTAATTCTAACACGCGCCTACTAAAATAGGCGTGGACAGGCAGGTCCTAGCCTAGTTAAAAGGAGAGTAATAGGTGTGGCCTATAGCTAGCTGCTATTACTACTATCACTAACAACAACTGCTACGCTAAACAGATGCGCATTAAAAGAAGCGAGGCTAGAGCTAACTATAGAAGAACTGCTATAGGGCTAGCCTAGCTAGGCCCTAGAGCACCTCCTTCAGAACGAATCGCGCGCGAGTCTATAGCGGCAGACGGCGAGGCAACAGTCGCCTAGATCTTCTGCTAGCGCGTTCATAACGGCGTTGACTTCTATAGAGCGTTAAGGACGCCCTATACTGCCGTAGCGTTGATGCTAGACTAGGCTAAGGCAGTAGGCAACAAAACAGCGCAGGCGCACGCCGCCTTGTTCCTCTAAAGCTAGCGAACCCATAGAACTCCCTTCGCGGCAGACGCTGCTAGCTGCATGGCCCTAGTGCCGTCCTTGGCCGTCCCGTCTATGCGCCCCTTGTTAGGGCAAGTTGCTTTCTCTAGTCTCTAGGACGTAGTTACCTTCTACAAGACGCAGCTTGCTGCCGTCTACGTCTAATACTGCTAGGCAATAGCGTTCCTCGCCTAGGCATACGTCAAGCGGGCGGCTAAGCTCTAGCAGCAGGATAGGGAGGCGTTGCTACGTCGCCGTTATAGGGGCAGAGGGCGCCTATAGTCTAAGGCGAAGAGGAGCCTGTACGCCTAAGTAGAGAAGGGAGTAGCGTGGGACGCCTTTAACTAGCGTCTAAAGCAGGCAAAGCGCTAGTTTGTAGCAGCTAAGAGGCTAGGATAGGGGAGTCTCTGCCTCATGCTATATAACTACATTACTACTACCTAGGCAGAGCAGACAATGCGGACAGCAGAATAGGACATCTAGCTTAGCGTAGTAGAGCGGTGCAACCCCTAGGCTATTAAGGCAAGCTATAACCTAGACACGTGGCTTAGTGCTAACTGCATTATAGGCAGGCCTATTGCTAGGCAGCAGCCCCTACGTATTAAGAACTATCTGCTAGTAAAGAGCATATAGATCTAGAAGGTGTGAGACAGCGAAGACGAGGAGGAGGGCAGCAAAAAGGACACTGCCTTAGTCTGTTACTCCTCTCTCTAGAGCCTGTCGCTGCCTTAATTGTTCTGTCTGCACGAACTCTTTAAGCTATGCAGCAGGGCACTAGGCTAGCGCACTCTAACATAGCTATATTCGTAGCATAAAGGCGCTCACGCGCTCCTAGCACTTATATAGTCTTCCCTAGCTTAAATAAGGTAGATTTCTATATGCCCTAGTTCTTATAGTGCCACGTCTACGCCCTGCCCCTTAAATCTATATTAGGTAGCTATAGAAGACTTCTATTAAGAGTAGCTTTAATCTATTACGCGCTATAACCTATGCACTCTAGCTGTCCTAGATTATATATAGCAGGAGGTCCCTAATACTAAACCCCTTTTACTAACTTCTACCCTTGCACTATATAGTGCACTATACTATTCCCTCTCACCCTGTCTACCTGCTTTACTGCTCTAGCAAATGCAGCAGCGTCGTACGTAGAATCATGCACCTAGACCTAGTCCCCTATTTAAGCTATAGCTATAGTGTGCTAGTCGTTGCCTATCCCGCTTGCGCTAGTTATGTTTAACGTCACGAGCCTAATCGTCTCCTACGCCTGCTAGCCCTTTATCGCCGTGCTTAACGCAGCGCCTAAACTATACTCTGCTAGTATCTCCTAGTTAGCCTACGCTTATATGTAGCTAGCCTTGACTTTCTCTATTAGATAGGTTATAACTAAGGGCGCGACGTAGGGAATTACATCTAGGCTACGAGCAGCTAACAGCTCGCTTACCTACGCTGTTAAACTTAAAAATCCTGTCTTAGGCAAATAGCAGAGCTTAGTTAGAAGTAGCTGCCTATATGCCATAGCAAATGTCTATAGGGTAGGCGGCGTAGGATTCAACGCTTCTCCTAGCCTGTTCTATAGTAATGTTAGTTTTAAGAGGCGTAACAATTCTAGCGCGCTAGAGTCTGCTATTAGGCCTCTAGAGGGTAAAGCGGTTAAGAAGAGCGTTAACGACAGAGGCAGCGCTACGAGTGAGTATGTATCCTTGAATTAACTATAGCATTAAATAGGGCTATTTACTATGTAAAGGGAAACTTCTAATTATAATCTTAGCCTATTCTAGGGGTTAGATCTTGCTAGTATTTACGCATAGCTAATAACAAACAAGACTTGCCCTTTCTAATGCTAGCTACATTATAAACGCTAACCTAGCCATGATTCTCTATGTCATGGGGCAGCTTAACGCCTAGTTCTCTTAGGAGTTTGTTTTTAGCATTTACGCCTAGGAGAGAACTAACCTCGCGCTTCCTAACCCTACACTCCTCTGTTCGCCCTAATCTCGCTTCCTAGCCCACGTACCGCCCTATGAGGTGTTGTTAGTAGTAGATATAGGGATAGAAGCAGCGGCTTTCTACGTTAGGCGGCTTTTCTTAGCGGCATCTCTAGGCCTGCTAGTTCTATAACTCTGCACTAGCCTAAGCAAGAATGTTACATTGCTAAACGCGTAACTATGTAAATTTCGAGCTACGAGGTAAAGCGCGTTAAGGTTAACTAAGTTTTAACGCGTCTAGTTATAATTCGTCTCTGCTTTTCAAGCTGTTCTAGTAGTTAGATCTAGCTAGCATTCACGCCTAGGGGAGAACTAACCTCGCTCTTTCTAACGCCGTCCTTAGTTTGCCCTGATCTCGCTTCCTTTGCTGTCTACAGCACTTTCTGCTCTAGTGCGTCGTTGTTAGTTAGCGGGAATAGGGGTCTCTAGATCTGCTAGTCCTGCAAAGGCCTCACACCGCTCCTCTACACGCGTTAAGAGACCCCCTAGGAATCTTTAAAAGGCCGTCTCCCTTAACTCTCTTCCTCCCTTTCTCTACTCTACCTTTAGACTCTCTTCTAGCTACTCTACTTTAAAGTCTCTTTTAGCTACTCTACTCTGCTGCTGCTTCTCTACTCTCTATAATCTCTTCTATACTAACAATGTCTCTACTTACCTACTAGGTTATGCTAGTTGCCTACTACTTTAGCTATAAGCCTATTACTAACATTAAGCTAAGTGTAAGCACCTATGCTACCTCCTGCTGTCGTATCTTGCTAACTAACTAGACAGGCTAACCTTAACAAGCAAAAGACTAAGGCTAACCTTAAACCCCTCTTTAATTATGCTAGACATATAAACAAGCTCTATAGCGACGATGCTAACACTGTCCTTAGCATCTATAAAGATTTCTACTTCTATCTTGCTAGCAAGGTCTAGAACAATAATAGCAGCTTGCTTATTAGCACTAACAAGGACAGACATAAGATCTAGGCTTTACTATAGTTAGCTAGCGGCAGAAATCTTATGTAGTGCGACAGAGCTTATCGCGCCGTTATGCTGTTTATCTGCGTGGTAGACAATTAGCGCTTTAGTAGCTTAGTTAAGCTTTCTCTCTTAAAGAAGCTAACTAACATAACTAGCTAGCATAACAGGGTTAGAGGCTATATAGCGGCGATTTGTTAGGCAGACATCTATGATGCGCTTGTCTAGGATGCTAAGCTTAATAATAGTTAAACAGGACAGCATAGCTAGAATCTCCTCTCTTATACTTAGACTAATTTATATTATCCTTGTCTTATGTTAGACCTTGCATTAAGACCCTAACTCTACTTTTCTTTAAGGCTTTCCTTTGCCTTCTGTCTATGCTATCTAGCAAACGTTACTAACATTAGGTCATAAACTATAGGTCTTAGTCACGTGATATTAGCAATTCTAGGCCTAGTTCCTTAGAAATAAATAGTAGTTGTTAACATGTTGCCTAAAGTCTAATTCTGCCTGTTTATATTAGAGACGAGTAGTAATGCTGCGTTTGTCTAACAAAGCGATAAAATATTTACAAAATTCTATAACAGCGTAGTACGTAATAGACGTCCTATAATAGATTCTAAAAAAACTCTATTATAGTTAGCGTGCTAGCTGCTATAGCATCCCTATTAGCGCCTCTACCTCTGCATAGCATAAGTATGTGTCTCTATAACGTAAAATTATATTATAGGGCCTGTCTAAGACATTTACAATGTTATGTAGGCGTGCGACTAGGCCTAGAGATAGTTCGTAGCCTTTGTAGGCATAGCTGCTCTTTATAACCATAACTACGCAGCGGAGTACCTACTCCTTAGGCAGCAGCGCTTAACATATACCTATGTAGAGATGCTTCCCTAGCAGTTTAGTGTAAATTAACCTGCTATTAGGGGTAGTAGAGCTCCTGTAGTAGATTCTAAAAAAACACTAATGTAGTTAGCGTCTTTACGACGTAGCAAGCAACGTAGCTGCTCTTTATAACTACATAGTAGAGTACCCGCTCCTTAGGCAGCAGCGCCTAACACACACCTATTTAGAGATGCTCCCCTAGCAGTTTAGTGTAAATTAGCCTACTATTAGGGGTAGTAGACTCCTATAATAAATTCTAAAAAAACTCTATTATAGTTAGCAGATTCTAATTAAACCTCTTTCTAGTTAGCGTCTTAGCTACGACCTATTATAGCATCCCTATAGCGCCTCTGCCTCTGCATAGCCTAAACCTGTGTCTTTGCGACGTGGAATTACATTGCAGGGCCTCTCTAAAGCCTTTGCAAAGATATATAGGCGTGCGACAAGGCGTGGGGTTGTTATATATTATGCTAGACTTAGTAGTTCGTAGCCTCTATAGCGCAGCAAGCAACGTAGCTGCGCTATATAACTACATAGTGCACTACCTATTCCTTGCGCAGTAGCGCTTCACGTATACCTATATAGAGATGCTCCCCTAGCAGTTTAGTGTAAATTGGCCTGCTATTAGGGGTAGTAGAGCTCCTATAGCAGATTCTAAAAAAACCCTATTACAGTTAGCAGATTCTAAAAAAACCTCTTTCTAGTTAGCGTCTTAGCAGGGACATCCCTATTAGCGCCTCTGCCTCTGCGTGGCCTAAACCTGTGTCTCTGCGACGTGGAATTGTATTGCAGGGCCTTGCTATAGCCTTTGCGACGTTATACGCGCGTGTAGCTATGCGCGTAGTGGTCTTATAGAGTCTGCTAGCTGTTTTGTTATAGCAGCAACTAGACGCGCTAACCTTGATTAGGCGGGACCCTCTAACACTACACCCTTTGCGTAGCTATAACTCTATGAACACTGCTCTAATTAAAAAACAAAGACTAGCGTTTAAATCCTATAATATATTACTATAGATTTAGCTCTAAAAGTCTCTAACATTTTTTCTAACCCTATACGCGTTTTTGACCTTTATCTTACTATCTTTCTAGCTAGAACTACTCTCTGCTCTAGCATATTAGGTTAAGTAAGTAATATCTAGAGCGTTAGCGGCATTACATAGTCTGTTCATAAGGCGCCCTAGCTATAGGCTTGACAGGGCCTGTAATACTGCTATTAGGGTTATTTGTTTATTACTAACCTATAAGGAAAAACCTGCTCTATAGTGTTAGAACGTTACTAATAATATATAGTAGAGACTTTTAAGTGTTGTTTAGAGGTTATGTAATTTTAGCTTTTTCCTTAGTATAAAGTTATTTAACTATAGATTAGATAGTAGCAATTAAATAACTACTATACTAAATTCACTTCTTTTAATTACTATTTATATTACTGCTATACCCTATAGGTCTAAGTATAGATTTACACTTTATTCTGCCTTACTAACATATATAAACGTTGCTAACATACTAAATATTTACTATAATATACTAACCTTATAATAACCCTAGCATCTGCTATAGTACACTAATCTTTAATAAGGAAATAGCTGCCTTATAGTATATTAACGTTGCTAATAACTCTACTATCTACTATAACATATTACTACTACTTTTTATTTCTACTACGTACTCTCTGCCTCTTACCTAGGGTTTCTAACAAATATAACAGCGTAGGCATAACAATAGGTCTAAATATAGTAGGAATCTACTTAGAGGCATATAGAAGTGCGTAGAGACTTAGAACCTAGGAATTCTATTAACACCTATAGGCTTTATATAAAAGAATAGGGCTTCGAAATCGGACTCTGCACCTCTACGTGGTGAAGCCTGGGAACCTGACTCTTACAGAGATCAGAGCCAGCGCAGAGACGTCGCGTTAATGGTGGTGCGGTAGGTAACGCTGCTCTATAGTGAGACAGTGTAGAGTTTTCACACCAGCGCCACCATAAACAACACCTATAACAGTCGGAAAAACGGTTCGCGAACTCTAACACAAAGGACTATCCTCAAGCACCTAACAGCAACAATATAACAACATAGCGAAACGCCTTATCCCCCACACCCTTAGGCAGACGAAACAGCAGCGGCTGTGCGACGGACAGACGCTAGCGACCCGAGCTTCGCATACCACTAGTACGGTGCCAGAGAGGCCGGGATAACGGCGGCGCTGCACACGGATGGACCCCGTATACCACTAGTGAAGCGCTAGAGGGGCCTAAAAACGTGCGACGGCGGCGACAGCGCGCAGATAGTCCCTACATACTACTAGTGAGGTGCCAGAGGGGTTATAACAAAACGCGCCGTTAACGCCTGCGAGGAGCGACAGCAGCGCTGGGGGCGAGGCGCGAGGGGGGAGGGAGAGCGTAGCGGACAACTATACAGGACAGGAGGCAGTACCTGCACACAAGGGAGACATCACTAGTAGAGGCAAGCGTAACAGGGTGGGCGGTCAAGGCTAGAGGACAACAGCAACCTACTAGCGCAGGCGTCACGCCTGCGCTTGCCTAGGGACGCACATACGGCACATCAGCGAAAGGTGTTTTTCCCCTAGTACAGGCAAGCCTTCGGGAGCTGCTTCTACGACTAGCTAACAGGGGGTTTTTTGTTTACCTAGTGTAAATAGTGGCAATAGTCTACATAAGCCAATAGGGCTTGCATTAGACAGTAAACAAGAATCAATAATAATAATAATATAAAAGAATATAGAAAAACTACTAAGCTAGCTATAGAGAGAAAGGGGACTATATACATAAGGGAAATAGGGGTATATCTAGGGGCAAGAGTTAGAGCTAATATAGTACGCGTTTGGGCCTAATGCAGGACACGTTTAGACCTAAAGGGAAATTAGCAGACCCCTAATTAGAGGTTAGCAAGACTTAGCCTAGAATAAGGTTGTTACTTTATTATAATAGAAAGTAGTAAAGTAGAGTAAAGTATAAATCTATACTTAGACCTATAGGGTATAGCAGTAGTGTAAATAGTAATTAAAAGAAGTAAATTTTATATAGTAGTTGTTTAATCTACTATTAGACAACTATATACTAATAAAAAAAACCTAAAATTACATGACCTCTAAAAAACCCTTAAAAGTCTCTACTATAGTAATGTTTTAACTTATTAGATCTTTAATTGTTTATTTAATCTTAGATTATAACGTTATAATTAATAGTTATACTGCTTTACTACTGCTTACGTAACTATACTAAGCTAAAAAGTTTTAATTATATTACTTTCTATTAGAAAGGCTGCTTATGCTATTTGCCTCTTTACTCTCTGCCTAACTTATTTCTTCCTTGCTTATAATTAATATATGCTTTTAACCTTTAATCTTATGCTTCTTATAGTTAAGGCTTGCTCCTTTGTTTTTAGTTTCCTCTTTCTTATTCTATAATGTCTATTCTAACTATAATTAGCTTCTGCTATCCTAACACTTATACTATAGAACGTAGGGGATAGGCAGAGGGTAGAGTATATACTACTAGGATTACGTTGCTAACTACATACGTAGCGTTTGTATACGCGGCGAGCACTCTAGTTAATTATATACTCTAGCCTTATTAGTTAGTATAAGTTATAATCCTAAAAGCATATATGCTTAAAAATTTTTAAAAACTATATCTTTTCTATAGGTGCTACTAGATCTTATAAGCCTTAAGTAGGCACGTGCATTATGCACTCTACTTACACTCCTATTGCCCCTTTTAGGGGGTACGTGGGTTTAATTTCTATAGTAGTAGCCTTCTAAAAGAAGGCGACAATTACTATTATAGGTAGGCACGAAAAAATGCTAGCTTATAGCGCTATGCCTATGGCTTTTCTACTATAAACGTATTTAAAGAACAGCTATATGTCTAAAACATATTATATACTCTACCTATAGTGCCTTAGGGAGAAAGTGTATGCGCGAACAGTTTTTTTTTTGCCCTTCTTTTTGCTATTTTCCCTGTTTACGCTCTTTTTTTTGCCTATTTCTTAGTAGTTATAACGCGCTCTAATTATATACTACACTCCTTTTTACGCGTTTAAGACCTCTCTATTGCTAGAGTTCTTCTTTTTATAATAGCCTGTCCCTACTCTAATTAAATCGCTTAGTTAGTCCTTTTAACTATAGAGCTTTTATAAGCAGGTAGAGACTAGGTGTTACTAGAGGTTAAGAGTAGAGATAATAGGTAAATTAATTATTCTTATATGTTATTAATATGTCCTTGTTCTATGTAGGTATAGTATAAATTAGAGGCTCTTATAGTAGTTAATTAAGCTTAGCTATATAACATGTTATTAGATTTAAAGGGTAAATTAATAATTTCACTAATAGATATAATAATAGTTAATAGAATAAGTATGTTATTCTTATATGTCTGTCTTAGCCCTCTATAACCCCCTTAGCTAACTATATTACTTAGCTCCTAGCTACCTAATTATATCTAAGGGCTACGACAGCTATATTCGCTGTTAATTATTATAGGTCTTATATAGGTAAGCTTAGCTATATATAACAGCTACTTGCTATTAATCGCTGTTAATCTAGGGCTCCTAGCGCTATATAGCTGTCTACTTGCTAGCACGTACCTAACAGCAAGTAATTATTAACAGCTATAGGTAACAGCATGTAGCTATAGGTAACAGCATATAGCTATTAACTGCTGTTGCCTTTGCTTATAGTATAGTAAGTATAGTGTTAGGGCCTAAAACCTCTACTAATCTAACATATGTATAGTTATATAACGTAGCTTTATGCTTATAGCTTTATATATAAAGAGGGTTATAGAATATATAGAATCCTTGCTGCTATGTTAAGGTTAGCTAGCCTGTTTTAAATTAAAGCTGCTATATTTCTAGGTCTGCTAGTACCTAAACTCCTAGCGTATATCTATCTTCGTAACCTATGCGCGCATGGCTATAATTAGCAGGATTAGTAGTTTAAAGCCCTAACAGGAACCCTTGCTATAAGCGCATAGACAGGAACACTAACATAACCCTAACTATATCTTTCTATAGCAATACTATAACAACAACATTAGATATTAACAAAAATAAGGACAGCATTTAGTTTGTCTTGTTATTCTACATAACATTCTGCCCTTGCATTCTATTTTTATAGTTATTTAGGCCTTAACTAATTTGCTTAAAGTTTTTAAATTAGTTAAGCCCCTGCTCTTTAGCCTGCATAGGGCACATTTAAATTAGTTATGCCTATAACTTAATTTCCTATAGATTAATAGGGCTTACGTAGTAGTCCTTATTTTAACGCATAGGTTATGCTTACTTAACGTTACTTTAACACTATTTTATTAAAAACCTTCTATACCTATAGTTAGATTATTATAGAAATATAAAGTTAGTAGCTTTAGAAAGTAGAGACTTAATTAATATATAAAGGAAGCTTAGAAGCTTATCTATATACTTAGAGTGCCAAGCCTCTACTAGTACTAGTAGAGCGTAGCTCCTCACATACCCCCTAGGACGTACTCAAGGAGGGAGAACTAGTAGTTAAAATAAAGTACAAAAGCAACTAGGCTATGAATATAGCTAGTGTAGTCTTCCTAGGTGTTAAATAAGGGGTTAAAGTACAAGCTATACTAAGCATTATATAGGCTAAAACATAACTTATAGTATAAAAAGAAAGTCTTCTCCTTGCTTTGAGTTGCTAATTAAGGGCTACTTAGTTTATAATTCCTAACTCTTTTTAATTAATAAGGATATATCTACTAAGCCTAGTTGCTTAATAAAAGCGGCATGCTTCTGCCTAGGTAGGGGCTTAGTCAATCCGTTAGCAGGCATCTCTATAGTAGGCTTCTACTCAACTCGCAATCTTCCTGCTAAAGTCTCTTAGCGTACCTAGCTCTAGTAGATATCCATATGCTTGAGCTTTGTTTTTAGCTTGTCCTAATCTCTAGTAACAATTCCCACTGTTTGCTAGTTGTTATACTATAGAATAGGCTAGCAGTTTAGCGAGAAGTGTATATAGTTAAAGAACTTTATCTAGAAACGCATTTCTAAGCCTGCTATAGAGAGAGCTAAGAGCTCTGCCTTTGTAGTTAATTTAGTAACTGTTTGTTATACATTTAATTGCTAGTGAACTGTTATACCCCTAAGCTTAAAAAGTAGGCCTTGAGAGCTTCTCCTGCTCTCTGTATAGTTAGCGTAGGAGGCATTAGAGGCTCTAAAGAAGACTAGTTTATCTATAGGATCTCTCTATATATACTAGTTAAATCTCTCTACTACTTTGTTTAATTAAAGGGCTAAATACTAAGTGCTAATAATATAGCGCTAGCAGTGTTTCAAGTACTGTAGGTAGGCAGGGCTAGGGCTAACAAGGTGCTAAGCAAGTATAGAGTGAGCTACAGCTACATCTAGGCGCGTATAGGTCTCTAGATAAGCTAGTGAGCTAGTTAAAACTCTATATTCCTTTACTAGCTCTAGATCTAGTTCCTTAGTGTATAGCTCTAGGGGCTTCTCTAGCAATAGATATAGAGAATACTTCTTGTTCTCTTTCTAGAGCAAGAACTTGCTCGCTACCTTTAATATAAAGGAGTCCTGTAGCAGAGAGTACTGCCCTGTCTCCTTATTCTATAGCACTTATATACTAAGGAACTATTTTAGTTCACCTAGGCAGCGAAGCTTATATACCCTAAGCAGAGCTTCTTTAAACTAAATTTGATATGCCTTATTCTCTAGATATACTAGGACAACTATATTGTTAACGTAGAAGAACACTAGCAGCTGTTTGCTTATAAATAGGCAGGGTATATTAGAGTGCTGTTCTAATCTAAGCTCCTTAAGAGTTCTTCGTAGCTTATTAAGCTAGAGCTTTAGAGCTTCCCTAAGTCTATACAGAGCTCTTTTAAGGCGTAGTATTTGCCAAGCTAGCTCTAGAAGCCTTCTAGAGTACGGCAGTAGTGTTCCCCTAGTAAGTAGGCGTTTAGAAAAGCATTAAGGGCGTTGTATTAATAGGCAATGAGACTAAAAAGTAAAGCTAGAGCTAACAGCACTTGAAAGACTTTTGCAGCTAGAGTTGCTACGTAGGTCTCCCCCTAGCTTTGCTACATATCTCCTTAAACGCAGAGACGCGCCTTTAAGCTCTATAGGAAACTATCTTTATTAAACTTATAGGTATAAACCTACATTAGTAAGAGGATTTTATTAATCGTTAATAGAGGTGCTAAAGTCGTCTTAAAGCACTCTATCTAAAAGCAGCAGTTAATTTCCTTCTTTATTGCCCTGTACTAGCCGTCTACGTATAGGTGAGTCTTTATATCCTTAAACTGTTTTAGCAAAGATAGAAGCTAGTCTTAATAAAGTTAAGCTTTAATTATTAGTAGAGGCTTCTTATTTATTAATTAAAGTAAGGCCGCTATGGCTAGCATGTAGTATAATTTATATAATAGAGGCTTCTAGGAGCGCCTTATTCTCCCCTCTCCTTAGATAATGTTTGCTTCTTTAACTTCTACAGCTCCTCGTAGAGGTGCGTTGTTAAACTGCCTTGCTAGTGTATTATCGTCATTAGGATCCGTGCTCACATAGCCACGCTAATTAGCTAGCCTCCCTAGTTCTAGAGTAAGTACAGCTTGCCTGCCTCCTCTCTTGGGATAAGATAGTCCTGCTTTAGTAGAGTTTTAAGGTTCTCTGCGTTTAGCAGGAGCCTTATTAAATTGTCTCTTATTTATACTCTTATCTAGAGTAGTATAATCTAGCGTTAGAGTTTGTTCTAGCAATAGCGGGGCCTAGCCTTGGGCTCTAACGTCTTTTAGTGAGGCTGCCTTCTCTGTATTAAATAGGGGCTCAGCGCTAGACATTAAGTCTATATTATTGCCACCTCTCTGCTCCCTTAGAGGAGCTAAGATAGCTAGTGAAAGAGAGAGCTGCTCAAGCTGCTCGAGCTGCTCGAGGTGTTAAGAGTCTCTTCTATATTCCTCAAAGGAGCGCTAGTAAGGATATGTAGCCCTAGAAACCAAGGCCTGCGAGCATCTAGATAGTGAGGTTATCTATTTCCTCTAGCTCAGGAATTTAGATAACCTTAACTAGGCTCTGCACCACTAGTATAGGTAGAAAACCTTGCTCTTTCTTAGCAGTAGGGGCCTTAAATATAACATCTCTAGCCCTAATTACTTAATTAAGGCTCGCACCTATACTTAGTATATATTAGTGGCATTAAAGCCTACTAATATCCTAATAATAGTCTGTAACTCTAGCTTCTTACCCTAAGGGACCTCTTAATTAAGTACGTAGGCTTGGGAGCCCACAATATCTATGTAAGCCCATGAAGGCTTAGCTCCTAATACAAGCTTAAATGTGTTTTCTAGTCTAATCGCTTAGTAGGCAATTAATTGAGTATGTAGGCCGCAGCTCTATATAGCTCGTTCGTGAGGCTGAGAGGGATTTTGGCGTAGCAGGCAGGGCGCGAGCAACCTTCGTCAATTCCTTTCCAGCTCTTTCTACCCCCCTAGTTTGAGCAGGTACATCTAGTGCCCTGAGCTCATGCTAAATGCCTTTATTAGCTAGGTTAGTAGAGAATTCCCCTTTAAACTTGTTGTTAGAGAGTATATAGAGAACTAGTAGGAGCGTAAGACGCTCTATTCACGTAATCTACCTCTTAAGAATTAGTATATATAAGCCTTTTAACTTAGTTCTTATAGTTTGTTATAGATGCTAGCTACTAAACTCATAGATCCTGTGTATTAACTAGAGGTCTCTATTAAGACATTCTTCTCTTTAGCTCTTAATTAGATAAGATTAATTAATATTCTCATAAAGGGGCGAGTAGCTTTAAACTGCCTTAGTCGTCTGCTAACAAGCTTATGCATTTAAGCCTCAGTACAGGCGTCGCACTCCCTCTATGATAGGCATGGGTCCCCTAGTATAAGCTTGATCCTAGTAGTGTTCTCTTTAAGGTGTTTGATTACCTTGAACCCCATGTGGCCTGCAAGCACGTGGGCCTGCGCTAGTGAAGCTTGTATAGGTGGTAGAGGTCGCCAAGAGGTTGCTGCAAATGCGCGTAGTTGGTTCCTTAGCACGCGAATATTGTCCTCTACGTCTACTAGCTAGTGACCCCTGTTATACTAAACGTCTATAATCTTTCCCTCTAAGCTGTAGAGGTAGCTCTTGCTAGAGTTAAAGTGTATGTTCTTCTTAATAACCCTTAGCAGCAAAACTAGGTTAGTAAAGAAATTAGGTATAAGAGCTACGTCGTTTAGACGTACTAAAACTATCTTTCTATTACTAAGAGCGTTAATAAGTACTGTCCCCTAGGCCTTTATGGTCTTACATAAGGCGCTAGCGTAGACTACGTCATCTGCTCTAGCCTCATAAGTTCCCTCCTATCTAAAGCCTGTTAAGTTGCAAATATGGATATTTAAACTAGAGTTAAGGATCCACCTGTCTAGCAGCGGTAGCTCAACCACTGGATCTATAGCGTTGAACACCTGATTGGGATAGCGCTGCTGCTCAGGTGGTGGACTGTATACTGCATTGGTCTGTAGCTGGGCTGGTGTGCTGTATACCACGTTAGTCCGTAGCTGGGCTGGTGGGCTGTATACCGCGTTGGTCCGTAGCTGGGCTGGTGGGCTGTATACCGCGTTGGTCCGTAGCTGGGCTGGGCGGTTCGAACCCCCATCGAGGTTGAGAGTCCTTGGCCTCTTAGGCTCTGCCTCCCTAGTTTCCTGAGCAATTAGAGCTTAAGCTTTCCTTAGATACCCTAGATAGTCCTTGCAGGCCTTCTTAAAAGCTTTGGCCTACGTATTGCTGACTCTTAAATTAGCTGGGCGTTTCTCAGGCTGTAGCAACTAGCAATTAGTAGGTTAGTGACAGAAGCTACAGAGACACTTAGGCAAGCCTCTGTTATCTAGTTCTCTAACTTAGAGCCTTTTGCTGGCCTTGTTCTAAGCTTCTCGCTTAGACTTCGCGCTAGTCTCGTATTTGGCTACCTAGAGTGTTGAGGCTGAGGTAGTGGCCTTAGCCGCAAATGACCCCGCTGGAGCTCTACCCTTTTAAGGTAGCTATAACTAATATGAAAGCTATATGTCTACTGTTTTAGAGAAAAGTAGAGGATTCTCGCCTTTCTTCTCTGCAGCTAGCGTTGAGATGCTGATGTTTTAGGCGTAGCCTGCCCTCTTAGCCCCTTCTTTGCTCACCGCTTTAAGGAATAGGCGCTAGGCTCTCTATCCGTCCGTTTTAGGGAGTTTGGCCTTCCTCGCTTGATTTATAGTGGTGATCTAGTCCAGTCCCTAGCTTTCCATGCTCTTGCCTTTCCCCCTGCCTTTATGCAAGTTCTCTATTGCTAGAGATAGAGTTCTCTCTCTTCTCTAGGCCTTAGGAGCAAAGTAAGCTTTTAGGCGCTTGAGCTGTCCTTAGAGGTCCTCCTTATCTTATATAATACATAAGTAGGAGGTGTTGATTGTTCTTGTAACTAGATCTGTAAGCGAGTTAAGAGCAATCTTCTTAGTCCTATATACTATCTCTTTTAATTTCTACACCTCATATGCGAACTTGTAGGCTTCTTTGTCTTCCTTTAACAGCTCTGTAAAGTTCTCTGCCTGCCTTTCTAACGAAGTACCTGAGCTGTTGTAGGCTGGGTAGTTCTGGTAGATTGGCTCCTCTGGCCTGCTAGGCTCTGCCTCCTTGGCTGCCTTGGCATCAGGGTTAACGTATTCCCATATGTTAGCCTTTTTAGCTGCATCCTTCACCACAAACCACCAGTTGTCCCACTCCTGCCAGCTACTGAGCAGTACCATGGCGTCCTTGGGCCTGGTGTTGTACTCCTGGAGGTTTAGGGTTATTGTAGGCGGATAGTTGATGGAGGAGGTATTTGGGTAATGTACGTGGCTCCGTATGCGTTTCGTAGGCGTTTCGTAGGCGTTTCGTAGGCGTTTGACGCGCTATAGAGGGTTGTGGAGGGTGTTTGGCGTCTGCGGCGACGTTGTATAGGTGTTATTTCGAGAACTTCGAGTTCTGTACACGTATTTTGGTCCAAACGATAGGTGAATCAAGTTATATATAACAGACTAAGCGATAGCTGGGCTCATAACTGTGAAGTTGGTGGCTTCAGAAAGTAGAGACTTGATTGATGTGTGAAGGAAGCTCGGAAGCTCATCTATATACTCGGAGTGCCGAGCCTCCACTAGTACCAGTAGAGCGTAGCTCCTCACAATTTCCCTTCTGATTCCCCTACTCCTTTCTGATCCTGTTACTTCGTCCCCAGCCAAACCTCACATTTCACTTTGCCGCCATAATCGACTCCACCTCCTTCTCAAACCATTCCCAACTCCCCACCTCCGCGGCCTCCCTTTCCAGCTTTCTCTCCCGCTCCGGCTTTCTCTCCGGCCCAAATACCACCCTCTCCACTCCAACCAACCTAAGCCTCTCGAACTCATCTTTCCTCGGTCTCAGTCGTTCCGCAATAACCTCACTCATCCTCCTATCCCAATGCCCATCCAAGAACTGCAAAAGTGTGGAGCCAGTCTGCCTCGTTTTCCAAGCATCTTCAAACTCCTCAAGTAGTCCTTCCAGGAGCTGAAGATCGCACTGCTCGATGTACTGAATATCCGCAATATCCCGGCCGTCGAGCTTAATATGCGGACTCGGGCACGAAAAATACTCGCCATCGAAGCGCGTGATATCGTGACACGTATGCGTGAGCTGCAGTCTATCGAACGTGAGCACGCGAAGGATTTCTGCCGCGATGATATCGTCGCTCTTGTGCTGCGCGTCTATGAAACTGAATATGGCGTGGAGGATGTTTTTCTTCAGTGCCAGGTCGGTGGCTTCAGGTCGGGCTGTGCTATATGCCTGCGTTGTTGTCTTCAAGGCTGCTGAGACAACCGTGCATCCGTGCTTGGAGCATCCGCAGTTGCAGTGGTCAATGTGGTCGCTGGAGTAAATTACTGACAGGAAGTCGGCGTGGTTTTGTAGCATGGTGAGCCACGGATGAGATAGCTCGTTGGCTAAAGATTCGTCTTCATATCTCTCGTATGTCTTCCCGACGGAGCAAAGTATTGCGATACGTTCTGCCGCAACATGTGCCGGCATTGTGGTGTGACCGCATGGGATGAAGTCAAGGCTTGCACCCCTCTCCACAAGCCACTCTAGTAAATCAAGAGTATCGCTCAAGTCCTGCTTTTGCAGTGTTTGCGCTTTGGTCCAGAGTGGTGTTGAACAAAGGAGATCCTTCCCATCCGAGTGTAAGTGCATATCCACGTCGACGAACCCCGCATCGAAGGCTGCCTGGGCCGAATCAATTGCCAGTGCCCAATCTTGATATAACAAGCAGAACATTGATTGGCAAGCCATGTCGTCGGGTGAAGTTTCTTGCCAGGCTCGGTGTAGCGCCTCGGCGACTTTGTTTATGATATCCATGTTTTGAGACTGAATAGCGTGATGCCATGTGTATTGCGTAACCGGGGCATCCGCCTCGAGTAGTAACCACACGGACACCGGGTTACCATACGAGCACGCGTAGTCAAGTGCGCTCGCTCCGTTGTAAGCGATTCCAGAGCAATCTACCCCGTGAGAAATCATCAGTCGCAAGCCTTCTGGCCAGTCCGCTGCAGCGTGAATAATGAAACGGTCGGTTTCCGGGATGGTAGCCTTTTGCTGATGAAGAAGGGCATCCAAAAGACTGGCCTCCGATTGTTGCAGTACGCTCATAGCCAACGGACTATCAGTAAGACCTTTCGGCGTCAGTAACTTTCGTTTATGTCTCAATGGGAAACAAACCAGATTGGCAGGTATCCTTTAAACAAAATCGACGGTATATCTCTTTGAAGCCCACAGTGTCGGAGGCCATTTTGGGAACAAACCTTGATACGGAATTCATCCAAGAGCATTCCAAATTAGCAAGGGCAGGTATGATGATATCCCTCGTGGTCATGATAGCACGTGAAGGCTTTCGAAGCCAGCCAACAAAGCAATCCAAGGGCGTGCTGTGGTTCCATTAAGTCCGTTATCGCAAATCTGAACGCCGGCGAGGGTTCTTACAAGCCTTTATCGTCTTTCGCATTGAGATCTAATCCCATTTCAATTAAGATGCGCAGAAAAGAGTTTACAGCCTCGGCCGAGTCTGACATCGTGAGTGCATCTTCCCCCATTCCAAGAGCCATGGGTCTAACGACGATCTTTGATACTCATGTCAGCACTAAGTTCTAATGTACTATGAGATTACCCACATGGAAGAAGGTTTGACCGTATGTATTGACGTCGTTCGGACTTGCTCGCTTATCTTTGAAAAGTTGTATCAAGCAGCAAAGGGTTAATGGCAATGCCCTACCGAGAGCCAAATGGTTCCCAGGCGTCGCGCACATCTGTAAAAGCATGTAGACCAATCGGAACGCAGGAGCGTTGTTGGGAACGAGACGCTGGCACTCCACATGAGCAGCAATAGAGCGAGTAGACCACACAAGTCTGGCTTCTAGAAGATAACCTAATCGCCAGAAGCGCGCAGCGAAGCGGATGCCCGCATGTATGATCCACTGTGATGGGAGGAACTTTGGACACGATGGCGCGTGTTTGAACCTCTCCGTCCAATAAAAGGAAACCGTTCCCCGAGAGGGAGTACAGTTTAGCTTCTGTGGAGGGGTTGAACAAGAGCAGTAGATTGGAACCAGTCCATAAGCTTCGAACATCTGACTCTCCCCATACTGCCTGTGCACCTTGTATGGATAATAAATGGAATGGTCAGCCAGCGACTTATCGCCGCCAGCTTCGTTTCTCAGCAGTAACGGTGGCGGCCATTCGTCTTTGCGAGTTTGCAACTGGCCTACCATCGGGATCTTGGACATGAATCAGCGCTGTTTGTCGTCAAGTTGTTGGAACTGTTACAAGTAGGGCGAGCTGTCGCTCAAGAGCACTAATCCTTGTGGCTTGCGAACCGAAAAGTTCCTGGACGCGGTTCTCGCTGGCGCCAAGTCGATCTTTAATGGTTTCTAGTAGTTTCGTCTGATATGACTGATTCTGGCGTACATGAGATAACTGATGGTGTGTGCGCTTGTCTCGAACTTCTGCTTGGTCGTGTAGCGTGATCATTGTATTGCTATCCGGAATGAGATCAGAGACGCTGTTAGGGACAGTATAGAGGGGCTTACCATTGCAGGACCTGCAACGCAGTCTGAAGATTTTCCACCAGTCTATCCAATACCGCATGCAGGCCCCCCAACGTCTCCTTCTTGAATGGGTACAACAGTCGTAGCTTGCCTAATTCAAGTCTGCGCGTCAGTGTGCCTGGGTCGTAACGAGGCTCACTGCATCGCCGCTGATAGGCCTCGAGATCCTTCAGGGAGGCACGGCACGCCGTTAGACAGGCCTGTACTTTGCCCCATATTGCGTCTTCCCTGAGGTCAAATCGGCCAATTGACTGCTCGAAATCATGAAGAATCGCATGTAGTCCTTCGATACGGGTGTTAATTCCCTTAATTTCATCATGGAATGAAACAAATTGGCTGTAGTAGCGTTCCAAGCCCTGGACAACTTGGAGAGACAGTGAGATGAAGCCGGCGACGCTTGCAGGGTCAACCATTGTGCTTTCAGAGCGGAATAAGTAGAGCCTCGACCAGACGAACGCTCGATACTGTAACTCAGCTGCACTGGAGCTTAGAATTCGGGTAGAACTATGTCATCGGGAAGTGGACTGAGGAGCTGAGAGGTGCGAACGATGCACGAGAAGGCTGAAGGAAGGTGGCGCCTGAGTCCACGTGATAATAATGTCTGGGGAGCTATAAATAGGATATAGGGTAATCGTCTGTTCAGACACCTCGTTTAGTCGAGAAATAATAACGAGGTTGACGACTAAACGAGCCGACATTTACGATCTAAACTGCTTACAAACCAGCCGGAGTTGTTACGATTCTCGTCGACGAAACGAGCTGTGAGTTTGTGCACCGTCTGCGTTTGCAAAGGTAATTAACACTCGAATTTTTGATCAGTCGAATCCCAAAAAAGATCTATGTTGCCTAGAAGAACCCGTGAAAAACCGACGAAATTTTGTGTCTTTCCCTTCTGTCAACGTTAGAAATCGGGTTTAGGGAATCGTCCTCGAATTCTCGATTTTCATAACCAGAATGTCACAGGCGCCGACAGCGGTAAGCTCGTCCATGGCTGTGGCGATCCTCTTTCGCTCAACCATAACCTGAACAGCAACCCATCCTTCTTCATCTAGAGAATTAATCGTTGGAGCACGCTTTCCAGGTGTGATTTCGCAGGCTGCTTCGAGTTTGGGACGCTCAATATTGAACGTGCATAGCACGTATTTCTGAGCGGCTGCATGGGAGTTAGGATCACTTCTATAGGCATGGATACCGTAAATACTCACTTATGACTCCCCGAATTCTCGAGGCAATGAGCTCAACCAGCTTGGGGTCAGATGGGTGTTTTGACTTGATGAGGATGGCGCTCGAGTCTACGACGGTAGAGATGGCCTTCAGTCCAGCCGCTCGCATTGTCTCTCCAGATTCGACCAGATCAACGATCCCATCTGCCACGCCCAAAGCGCATGCAGCTTCTACACTGCCTCCAACGTATTTGATGTTAGTCTTGAGCTTGGCGGGCTCCCCGTTTGCATCGCCATTCAGTGTCGATTCTGACTGTAAAGCCTCCAGTTTGCGAAAGTATTGCTCAGTGAGGTTTGTGAAGCTGGTGACAACATTCTTTCCAATGAGGTCCTCGGGCTTGGAAAGGTCGCCCTTCTGGGGTACCTGCACTTGCAGAGCGCATTTTCCAAATTCCAGATCTAATATTTGCTCCACGCCTGTCGTAGCAGTCGGCGGAACTAAACACTCATGTTCGGCGACCTGGTCTCGTCCGGTTATGCCCAAGTCTACACGACCCTCACCAACGAAGGTAGGGATATCGGCGGCAGGAAGGAAAATGAGGGCGAGGGGGAGGTTCTTTACGAGTGCGATATCGAGCCGTGAGTGGCGGTGGAACTGGATGTCTGAGCCGTGGAGAAGGTCGAGGCAGACCTGGTGGAGACGCCCCTCTGGGACTTGGTCAGCGCTATAACAGAAAGGAAGGAGCGAGGCAACCCACTCTTGGGTACTGCGAACAGTAACCGATCGTTCAAGCTATTGCCCAAGATATCAGTCAAGAACGGTAAACTTCTGCTCATGCTCCGCGAATGGTGGTGTGCTCGGCCATTGACGCCGTTGGCACCGTTGGCACCGTTGGTGTACTCCATGCTTTGCCAGGGGTGACGAGAAGAGCAGAAGGAGAGCAGAACAGGCCGCTTAAGAGAGAGGGGTACTTACGAGTTGACCAGATCCATCCTTATTAAGACAAGCCGGGCAGTAATCCGGGGTGCAGCGTCACAACGCAACCGATGCGCCGGGTTTAAGTTATTGCTTTTATTTGCGAGTCTCTGCGCAAGTTCTATAGAGCAGGTGTCC
Source organism: Clohesyomyces aquaticus (assembly GCA_002105025.1). Classification (NCBI taxonomy): domain Eukaryota; kingdom Fungi; phylum Ascomycota; class Dothideomycetes; order Pleosporales; family Lindgomycetaceae; genus Clohesyomyces; species Clohesyomyces aquaticus. Next base: position 195,920 of record MCFA01000063.1, on the reverse strand, counting down.
ACGTAGGGTCTTCTAATTGGGCCTGGCCAGATGTAGGCGCTCGAGGTGCTGCAGGTTGGGCTCGGGCTGAACTGATTTGTAGTTTCGTTCTGTTGTGCAAGTGGGATTTTCGCAGTTGAATCCAGGCAATGGGCTGCAATAAAGAGGGGTGAGGTATCCACGTGTGGCACTCAATGGGAGCGCAATCCTGGATAGAGTCAATATCTCAATCGCGCCATACGCGACCGGAGGGGAGAGTGCAGGACATACTAGTCAGATACGAGGAAGAGTCAATGGGTCAATGGTGGTGAATGCTCCGATCTGCGGCATCAAATTCAGACAAGTCCGGCCAATGATGACGGCGAGGTGGGGGCTGCTGCCAAGCCGAGTGCCCCGCGCTAAGGCCGCTCTTGGAGTAGCGCCGAGGACCGCAGCAGGCAGGCGGTGAGACGCGGCACTTGGCGCCAAAATTCGCTTGCAGCGGAGGCTCAACACCAGAGCGCACATCGATTTTAACACCGGTAACCTCACGCCGACTCCACCTCTATCCGCACCACCACCCTCCCTCGGCACGATCCCGATTGATTGGAAAACCTCAGTCTCATCTGAATTCATCTGAACGTCGGTTTTTGGAGTCCCGGAAAGCAGTGCTCGGACTAACAGGGCACAGTCTGCCAGTATGGATGCCGCAAAAGTCCCCGTCAAGCTCGTCAAGGTCACCCGCGGTATGCACAGGCAGTCCCATCCTCCAAAGTGTTTTGCTGACAATTTCGCTCAGTCCTCGGCCGCACCGGTACGTACATATCGCGATCTCGAAAGGCGGAAACAGCAGGACAAGGAGCAGCTTCTGATCGATCTACACAGGCTCCCGCGGTGGTGTAACCCAGGTCCGCGTCGAATTCATGGACGACACAACCCGAAGCATCATCCGAAACGTCAAGGGCCCAGGTACGACCGCATATGCGAAATGCTGGAAAAAGTTGCACTGGAAGCTGACCCCGGGGCGTAGTCCGCGAGAACGACATCCTCTGCTTGCTCGAGTCCGAACGTGAGGCCAGGAGGCTGAGATAGAGAGTTGGCGGCGGCGATGCGGGAGCGACGAGACAGCGAGACGATACCGAGACGGGAAAATGTTCTGGCGTGAACATCGGCATGTGCATTACCACGGGATATTTCCTTCATGGCAGAGGCGTGGTATTGACCTTCTACCTTTCATGAATTAAACTCTGTCTCCACCTCACACTCCAGTCGTTTTTTCATTGCGTGATTCTCGAAACTTGGCTCCCTGTTGGTCTTCAGACGGGTACAGGGATGGATACTGTATTGTACAGGCGAGAATACGCTCACGTCAGGACAGCTATATGTACAGCTCCGCCAGTTTGTGTCCTCCAAGCACAGAGCCCTAGAACGCAACTCCTTGAGCCACTTCGCCGCGCTTTTCAGCTCCACAGGTTTGAAAACACTATTATTCGACGGTCTCTAGGCCTCAAGAGAACCAATTGAGGAAGCGATCCCCGCCGGCGAACCCCCACCGGACGTAGAATCAACTACTACTACTCATTCACGTGAGTCCGCGACCAAGACCAACCTTTGAAGCGTGGAGAGAACATGAATCGCGCATGCAAATTTTGAATAGAGCCGATAAGTACGAGATATATTCCGTTTTCATCCAAATATATACATGCTTACAAAGGACATAGTCATCGCATCGTTTCCAAAATATCCAAAGAGCGAGGGTATACAATATGTACAAATCAATGGTCACCTCTGGCAAATCAATTCGCTCATTCATTCACCCAACCACACACGCAAACCCTTCAAACCCCCCTACGACCTCGCTGAATCCACAGTCTCCAAATGCGTCGTCGGCCCCTTAAGCTTCTCATCCGCAACGCTCGTGGCCTCGGGGCCATGCAAGTCAACCACCGTCTCCTTAAACTTCCTCGCCGAAATACCCTGCTCAAACAGTGTATCCAGCTCACCATACGTCCTGCCCTTCGGCTCCGGGAGTCTGAAATACGTCCACACGAGGCACAAAAAGCAAGTCCCGGCCCAGAAGAACGCGGACTTAGCGCCCCAGTTCCACGCGCTCGGATTCAACATGCGCGGCGTAAGAATGTTTCCGATGATGCTGGCGATGTTGTAGAAGTTGCGGGCGAGCACGACGGTCTTCTGGCGCAGACGGGTTGACGGCATTTCCGCGACGAGCGAGTAGCAGACGGGGCCGACGGTGGAGTCGTACACGAAAGTGAAGATGAGGAGCATGGCGCCAATGGACCACTGCGCTTTGGTGTTGTCCTTGGAGGCGAGGCCGCAGAAGCCGATGACGAGGAGGAGGCAGCACAGTACGGCTTGCCCATAGACGTAGAGGGTTCGACGGCCGCACTTTTGCATCATAAACCAGGCGCAGAAGGTTCCGACGGCGCCGAGCGCGTATTGGCCGAGGGAGAGACTGAATGCGTTTGAAGTGTCCAGGCCGGCTTGTTCGAAGAAGTAGGTTGAGAAGCCCATGAAAGACGATCCGCAGAAGGCTTGCACGAACCAAGTCATAGCGCAGATTTCCGTGCGGCGGAGATCGCTGCCCTTGAAGCAGTCGATGTAATTCGCGCCCTCGGAAGAGGCTTTTTCGAGCTCGTTAGTGTGCTGCATCATGGCGATTGTCTCGTCAACGTTGAAGTCCACGGACTGGTTGCGAGAGGTGAGGCGGAGAAGCATGGCTTTTGCATCATCGAGACGCTCTTTGCGGACAAGCCACCAAGGGGATTCGGGAGCAAGCGCGATGCCGACGATGAGCGGGACGGGCCACATCCATTGCAAAGCGTAGGGGATACGGTATGCCCATTCGTCGTTGCGGGTTGAGACACCCTTCAGGACACCGGAGGCGAGGAATTGGCCGATGACCCAGCAGAGGTTGACGTAGGTGGTTAGGTAGGCGCGGAGCGGCACAGGACAGACTTCAGCGGCGTATGTGGTGGTGAGGGTTTGGAAAACACCCCATGGAATTCCCATGAGGATGAGTCCAACTAGGAGCTGCTCGATGCTTTGGACGAAGAAGACGATGAAAATGAGACCAGTGACGGCTGTGAGGGCTCCGATCATGGTTTTCTTGAATCCATATCTTTCCGCGACAATACCGTTGATCATTAGACCGAGGATTTCTCCAACGTATGCGCCGTTCGTAAGTCCGGATTGCCATGCTGCGGTTAACTCGAAGGTTCCGTCTGGGAGTTCGACTCCAAATTTCTTCTTGAAGGCGGGGACGGCCATCAAATTGGCGATAAGCACAATGTCAAACCCTTCCATGATGATCGCTGCCGAGAGGAGGATGCTCCAGCCCACGGCTTTGGGGTAGAGTTTGAGACCCTGCCAGAGCGTCATGTTGTGCTCTGCTTCGGTCGCTTTGGCGGCATCGGTGAAGAGTCTTGGTTTGTTGATGGACATCTTTCTAGCCTTCTCGTCGTCAATGGCGACGATGGAGCTTCGGCGGGAAGCCATTTTGGATAGATATTGAGGAACCGAAAGTCCCAGACGTCGAAGGGTTAAAATTGATCGAAGACGAAGAACTCAAGTGAGGTTCAAAGCGCTCGTGACCTTGGACTTGGCGAGTCTATTGCGATGGTAGACCTGGTTGTCGGGCGAACATGAAGCTATACTTATATCACGACTCTCAACGACGTTGGACAATGCTTCAATGAAGGTCAGTCGAGCCCAGCCCAAGCATCACCATGGAGATAGCTGGTTCCGCAAATTCTCCCGTGGGAACGCAAGCCACTAGCTTCTCCCCTGCCCCCTGCCTTGAAATCGAATGCTGGAGTCTCCTCATCTGGGGAAGCCAAGACCAGGATGGTCCTCCGAGAAACATTCAGGCTGGCGGCACGGATCACATTCTGGTGCCGCCTCGTACACCATCAGGTCCGAAAGCCCTTGTTGTTGATTTGTTGGATGTCGGACCGAGGTTTGCTGTACCGCGTGCATGAACGGCTCGACAATTGCAATACGGGTCGACGTTCCTGATCTGGTGTCTAGCGTCCGCGGCAACCAGCGCCAGGAACACTTGTGGCGACAGGGCTTGGATGGCTTTGTAATTGGTGATTGGAGAGGAGTCGCGCCGGGCTTTTGACATTGGCATGCAGTTCACATGTCATGTGGAACATCATGGTTATCGATGCATGTGGTCGAGGTGCGGAGTCCCATCACAAGCCCCGACATTCGATCCGTGGATCTCAATTCGTCGCTCCACAGCTTGGCTGCAAAAGTCCGCCAGCTAGGCACTCAAAACATGGAGTCAAAACCTCCCGAACATCGTTCCGAATATCGTTCCGCGGTGGCGGAAAGCTGCTCGCGCCCAGCATTGGAGCGATTGATCACCAGGTTGGCCTACCTCAAAGACGCAACGCTGCTTCCGCAATATGTGTCCTGTCTTGTCACGATCTCCGCTGTAACGTTGGAAGGAGTGGATGTGGTCTCTGAGGGCGGGGGGCGAGAGACCCCACTGTAAGAAGTAGTAGTGGCCTTGGAAGTATATAAGCAGTACTTGAAAGAGCTCAACGAGCAATCGCATTTCTGCCTCTTCCTAAGTCCCATCTTCTAATCCCCAATTCCCACTCCTGTCCTTTACACATCCTCAAACACACTTCCGCCCACAATGACCATCGCAGAAAGACCCTGGTGGAAAGATAGCGTTGTCTACCAAATCTATCCCGCCAGTTTCAAAGACTCAAACGGCGACGGAGTCGGTGATCTCCAAGGCATCATTTCCGAATTAGACTATATCCGGTCCATCGGCGTCGATGTCATTTGGGTCTGCCCTATGTACGACTCTCCCCAGGTCGACATGGGCTACGACATCTCCGACTACGAAAACGTATATCCTCCCTACGGCACAGTTCAAGACATGGAGCGCCTGATCGCAGAAACACATGCGCGCGGAATGCGGATTCTGCTCGACCTCGTCGTGAATCACACGAGCGACCAGGTAAGTCGAGTCGAATCCACTCCACCAAACGTTTAAAAACAACATCAAAACTAACAAAATTCAGCACAAATGGTTCCTCGAGTCTCGCTCCTCCAAAACCAATCCCAAGCGCGACTGGTACATCTGGCGACCAGCGCGCTACATCAACGGCGAGCGCAAACCGCCCAACAACTGGCTCGGCAACTTTGGCGGCAGCGTCTGGCAATGGGATGAGCACACGCAGGAATACTATCTCCATCTCTTCTGTCCCGAGCAGCCCGACCTCAACTGGGAGAATCCGGAAACGCGGCAAGCAATCTACAAATCCGCCATGGAATTCTGGCTGCAACGCGGCGTGGATGGATTCCGCGTCGATACTGTGAATATGTACTCCAAGGGTGACATGGCTGATGCGCCGATCACGGATCCCCGGAGCGAGTGGCAGTTTGCTGGATTGCAGTATTGTAATGGGCCGAGGATGGACGAGTATCTGATGGAGATGAACGAAATTCTGGCGAAGTATAATGCCATGACTGTGGGCGAGTGTCCGAATACGCCAGATATGGCGCGCGTGCTAAAGTACGTGAGTGCGAGGGAGAAGCAGTTGAATATGGTGTTTCAATTTGTAAGCCATGCCTATTTCATCGCACATCCCATTTCACAAAGACCTCATGAGAGAATCTGATCTGTTTCCAGGACGTCGTCGACATCGGCCAAGGCCCCTACAAATTCCAAACCACACCCAAAAATTACAGCCTCCCCGACCTCAAGCGAGCCATCGAGCGCACGCAAGTCCTCCACCGCGGAAACGACGGCTGGACGACCGCCTTCCTAGAAAACCACGACCAGTCCCGCTCGATATCGCGCTTCGGCAACGACTCCCCGGAGCACCGCGTCGCGAGCGGGAAAATGCTAGCAATGATGATGGCAGCGCTAAGCGGGACTCTCTTCATCTACCAAGGCCAGGAAATGGGCATGGTAAACTTCCCGCTTGAATGGGGCATGAGTGAATACAAAGACGTAGATTCATCGAATTACTACAAGATGGTGGCGGGGCGGAGCGGTAACGATCCAGAGGAGCTTATGGCCGCGAAGGTCTCACTGCAGCATCTTGCGCGCGACCATGCCCGTGTGCCGGTTCCATGGACCGCGGGAGAAAACGCTGGGTTCTCGACAGCGAAGCCCTGGATGCGACCGAACGATGATTATGCCGTTTGCAACGCGAAGCAACAACAGACGGACAAGAACTCAGTCTTGGCGTTCTGGAAACGCATGCTGAAGCTCCGACAGCAATATGGGGATCTTTTCGTCCATGGTGATTTTGATGTCGTGGATGTCGAGAATAAGGACGTGTTTACGTTTTCGAAAACGTGGCAGAATCGGAAGGCGTTGGTGGTGTTGAACTTCACAGAGAAGGAGCGGGAGCTGGCTCTACCGGCTGAAGTGAGATCGCAGAAAATGCAGTTGTTGGTATCGTCGGTTGATCATGTCAAGCAGACACAGTTGAGCGCTTATGAGGGTCGGGTGTATCTCATATAATACATTGTATTCATGGAGTAAATTGGATATACCAAGTAGACAAAAAGTCTATCTACAGTGGCACTTGAGAAATGATAATGATCCCAACGACTCCACCGCTTGCTATGACAACCCCATAAGGCCTCTCCGGGCGGTGTATCCTAAGCAACGAACAGTTTCCCAACATGGGCGAAACTGAGTCCAATGCGCACTATCATACAAAGAAAAGAAGGCTTCGATTGATCATCTGTCCGGGATGTTGATCGTATTGAGGCGTTGCGAGATATTATTCCAGGTGGTGCGCTGATCCGATCTTGACGCAGATTGGTCGGGAACCTCCAGAATCGGCCTAAGCTGGGAATCGTCAAAAGCCACATCGAAGCCTTCCAACCCCATATCTGAGGCGAGTTTGGATTGCGTGACATAGTACCAGGGATCGTTGGGCGGCGATTGCATATCGGCGCCCGACGCGCTCGGGGTCGTTGCCACTTCAGGAAACATTGCTTGAAGCTTCACTAGCTTTTCCGTGAGGATTCCGCGACGAGTTTTGTCGAGGGTCGGGAAGAGTAGCACGAAGTCTAGGAGGAATAGAAAGTCTTCAATCCTCAGTCGGGTTTCCTCGAGGGTGGCCACGGGAACGTGGATCAGGACATCGGCGATGGTGTCCGTCATCTCGAATAGTTTCTGGACGATACTGCTGCCATGAACCTCGATATCCTCGCGCGACATGTTGGTCACTTGTTGACGCAGCTGCTTCGAGAGGCGAACGGGGAAGAGCAGCGAAAGGCACTCCTTTGATGATCGCGAGGAAAGAAGTGTCTGTGACATGGCGAGACGCCATACCAGAGTCCTGAGCCATTCTCTCGTGATTGTCAGATCTGCGCGTTGCATGTTGTTCAGAAGGAAGAAACTCTGGGAATCTGCCTCGTCCTCGCCATTCGCCTCGAGTTCGCGGGACTTTGCTTCAACCCATGTGCTCGTAACATGTGATGTTCCTTGGGTATCCAGCCAGTTTTTCAAAAACTCTGGATCCAAAAGTCGGAATAACCGAATGATCTGATTGAAGCCTTCTTGAAAGGATAGCTTCAATGTGGGGTCATCATCTGGAAGCGAAGAGAGCGGGGGAAGAATCGCTTGACGATAATCCAGAACAGCGACGAAGCGCTCATGAATGAAAGCCTGCCAATATAGCCGCTGTCGTCTTGCTCTTTCCTTCGCTGTCAGATCGGCCGTGAACTCCGGGTTGTCGATTCGAAGAAGTTGGATATGAGAAATTGCGTCGCGCAGGTAATAAAATGCAGCATCGCTGGCTTGCATAGTCATGAGGCAGTTATGCAAAAACATGGATTGCATAGCGCTCATTACCGAGGAATGAAGATTCGGGAGGGCCAATTTGCGCGTCTGGATTGAAGCTTGAACTAGTTGCTCGATCTTCTGCTGGACTTCGTCTGTTCGCCGGTTTCCGTTGCGCGTGAGATTCAACGTACAAGCTCCAAAGGCGTAAATGAAAGACCTGACATCTTGGTCGGTATCCATATCTCGAATGTACTCGTGGAGCTCCTCTTCCGTGATGACAGGCTGCACTGGATAGACACCCGTCATGTAATCGGGAATCAGTTCCAGGAAGAACAGTGGGCCAATGCCGTCTTCTGGGGAGTCGGAGAGTTCTCGAGCGGCTATCGACCCGGAGGTTGACGAATCCTCACGCGGAGTAGGGACAGGCAAAATCCGGGGCGCCGTGGATCCATTCTTGCTCAAGTTCTTCCTCTTGAATTCCGATATAACGCGCCCCCGTCGCCCCTGGGCACGAGGCTTGGCCGTTGCATAGATGCATCGCAGGCCGAGGTGACTGCACTGTTGGCAGCGCTCCTGGCCGTTGCACTTCACCTTTCGTGCCCTGCAAGCATCACAAGCTCTATTGGTCCTGGTTTTGGGTTCCATGAATGTAGGTAGAGTATAGAGAAAGCCTGGGGCGTCATGGCGGGCTAGGCAGCCTCGGGGTTCAAGAGCTGTGGAGGAACACGCAGGTGGACAAAAAAGGACCGCTCTGCCGAGGCGGAACTTAGCGGTCAAACCTGGTTCTTGATTCACCACCCCGGTCAAGCCACGATGCGCATACCCCGGATTACCCTCCCCCTGGTGCGTCGGAGGGATAATCGCGCGGAGGTTGTTAGCCTCTTTGGTGTGGTCTTTGATGACGCCGTTCCTTCTAGAAGGATTTCCTCCGATATGTGGCTGCATGTCACATCATACCGCAGACACAGTGCGACACCGACTTAATATGTAGGATTCGTGCAGCAGCGGTTATTTAGCTAGTGCTGTATTCTATGTCTACCACAATTGTTCACATGTCACACACATGTCACGAATGTCAGAAGCGCGCTCCAATTCAAAGACAGCCGATCAATTCTGCCTACCATTCCTATTTACCATGTCCTTCAATCCATCATTACATCCTCAATCCATTGTCAATTAAGAGAGCGGAGTGAAGAAACAAATTCCAGAAAGAAAGGAATGAAAGAATGATGAGGTAAACCGCCAATCTCCATCAATGCCCACATAAAAAATCCATGCTTGCCATGCAGAACCGTGCATATCCCATGCAATTAACCCACTTTTCGTGAAGTCGTGTGATGAAAGTGGAGGTCGGAGTGGTACGCGAATTCACCAATCATCAGCGTCCCAGAGGTCTAGTTGAACAATCGAGACGGTGTTGAGTGTAGGTGCCGCACCAGATCGAGTCGATATCGGTTGAGTCGTTTACTCGATGTTGACCTTGCGGGCCTTGGTCGCCTTCGCTTTCGGAACCACGATGCTGAGGATGCCATCCTTGAGACTGGCCTTCACGGCGTCCTGATCGACACGAGACGGGAAGCTGAAAGAGCGGGAGAACTCGCCGACCGAGCGCTCGCTAACCCAGTACTTCGGAGCGTCATCATCTTTCTTGGCAACCGCCTGTTCGCCCTTCTTCGCGACCTGGGTCTCGGCACCCTCGTCCTCGACAGTCGGCTTGTGGTAGTGCTCTTTGCTGGACTCACCTTCCTCGATGAAGCCCTGCGGACGCTGGCCCTCCTCGCGAACAGTCTCGGTGCGGCCGGAGACAGTGAGAGTGTTGCCGTCGGTCCACTCGATGTTGATGTCCTTCTGCTCAATGCCAGGGAACTCGCCGTGCAGCTCGTAGGAATCCTTCAACTCCTTGACGTCGAACTTGGGAGAGAAGGATCGGACTTGGTCCATGTGGCGGAACGCATGGCGAGAGGCCCGCTCATAGTCGTCGAGGAGACGGAAGAGAGGAGGAAACTCTTGAGTGAAGCGTGGGAAGAGAGACATTGCTGCTGGTGTGTAGTGGAATGGACGAATGGTTTGTTTGGAGATTCGAGTGAGTTGCTTCGGAATTTGTCCAGTGGTTGATCGTAGAGCTTGCATAAGAGACTTAATGTTCTTTGTCGATGGGGAGCTTGGGAGTCGAGGCGGTGCCGGGAATATATAGACTGTACTGAGTTTCTAGAAGGTACGCGACTCTGCTAGATATGGTGCTCGGAGGGTGGTCTGACCTGGTCTGAGAATGTTCCCAAAACACCGCGAGGGTTCTCGAAACCACGAGTGATCACGATATATGACGTAAGATGGATCGATTCGGCCGATCGAAACAGCTGGTGGAACGAGGAAACTCACTCATGTGAGAGAATCACACCTGGATTGGCTGGGTATCGTGGAGTCTTCGTGCCGAGTGTGTTTTGTGCGTTGCCTGTCCGAAAGTGCTAGAACATTCCATCCAATGAATGGCCGGGCACGTGACCACTATCATGCGTTCTCACATTCCCATCATCAGCCCATCAAGCCATCGAAAGATTGGCATCCTCTGGAAGGCACGAATCCGAATTACCCCAGGTTCTGGCCTCATGCTGCATGTACGTTGCTGCTGTTGTATGGCCTCTCAGCTCCTGACACGGTCCGACATCCTCTGGCTGCCGGCCGACCACCCATCCCAATGAACCTTTGTTGAATAGTGAAGTATCACCTGGCAATATTCCTAATACCCTCATCTTGATAGATTTCCAATTGCCTTCGACCTCTTCTTAACAAGTACTCAATCGTTCCAAAGTCCTTTTTATCCATCGCAACGTTTTTGCGGAATTCTTCTCTGATGAAACTTTAGCCCGTATAAAAATATGCTCCAAACCAAAAACGTACCTTGCAAACGCTCTAAAGTTTTCCCGAGTATCCTTTCAACTGTTAACACAAGCACATCTCTTGTTAGAAGAAGTTTCAAACTCACATCTGGCTTTAACCGCACAGCGCGAATGCACTGCCGATACAGCTTCAACACATCTCTCTGTAAGCCAGATAACTTCGCCATGATTTAATGCCTTCGATGGCAACAGATTCGCAATGTTGTAGAGAGATGACAAAGAACATGCGAGACTTCGTGTCAGAGTTCGCAAGGGCAAGTGGTGACGACATCTGGAGCCAAGGCGACCAGAAGGAGCCCGAGCTTCAAGGGAAGCTTCTGCCGAGGGAGCTAGCAGGCTAACGTTAATTTGCACCTCAATCCATCAGCTCGTAGGTACGTCGGTCGATGTTCTTGATCTGGTTGTAATGTGGGCTAGTAAAAGACCTTATAAGGTACGATACTTGGCTGATGATTGTTGCACGATGATATCGCTCCGCTACATAAGCCCAGTCATGCATGTTGTCGTGGTCTTCCCCGCAGCCCCAACACGCGTGCCAGCGCATCCATCCATCCTCATGACGAGGTGGCAGCGTTTTGCCATTATAATAATATCTAGAGACTGACAACATCTTCAGCGCTTGATCCGCTTCTTGGCACCTGGTAGAGATAAGGTCTTTGGAGGTGAACCCATCCTCCCCGAAGGTAGTACCTCCATAAATGACGCCAAAATCGCGCGCTTCATCCGGGGCGACCCCCTCCGCTCGACCTACGAGGTGACAGACCAGATCTTTGTATGCGAACACATTCCATCTCAACCAACTCAATCCGTCTCCACCCTCATCTAATCTCGTCGCCAGGAGATAAAATCCCTACAAAGCATCCTCCCCCGCGTCAACTCCCACAACATAATCCGCTGTTTGGGCGTCAACTACCGCTCGCACGCCCTCGAAGCCAAACTCCCGATTCCCGAGCACCCCGTTCTATTCTACAAACCCACCACCGCAGTATGCGGTCCGACTCAAAATATCTTCATCCCACACCGTTGCACAAGATCCACCGCATATCGACTATGAATGCGAGCTGGTAGTCGTCATCGGCGACCATTGCCGCGATGTAAGTCCAGAGGAAGCCCTGGACCATGTAGCGGGCTATACGGTCGGGAACGACGTCTCCCATCGGGAATGGCAACTCCATCGCGGCGGCGGCCAGTGGGGATTCGGAAAGGGGTTTGATACTTGGGCGCCCATAGGTCCTGGTATTGTCACGCCTGAAGAATTCGGCGAAAATGATCCCGGAAGAGCACTAGGACCAGGGAAGGGGTTGAGGATATGGACCAAGTTGAATGGGGAGACCGTTCAAGAGGGTTGGACGGGAGATATGATATTTGGGGTTGCTGAAACGATATCGAGATTAAGTCAGGGTACTTCGCTGAGACGTGGAAACATGATTTTCATGGGGACCCCGAGTGGTGTTGGGATGAGCCGGAACCCTCCGCTTTGGATGAAAGATGGCGATGTTGTCGAGGTTGGAGTTGATGGCATTGGAAGTTGCAAGAATACCGGCGTATTTGATAAGTCTGAGAAGCCATCAAAAAAGACGGGAAACGTAGACTTTGCAATTAAGGGGAACGAAGTGGACAGTTCCGAGTGAAAGCCCAGATCAACCGGGATAAGAAAACACGCGATAAGAAATAGAAGGAATACATCAGGTCAATGCAAAACAATACGAGGAAGAGGCGACGAACTCTAAAAAAATACACCAGCGCAATGCAGAAGATCGTCCAACCCCATTCGTTGTATTAGCAGGGAAGCAATGGTCGTACATGCATTAGTTGTACCAGCCAGGTGGGGAGGCGCAATACACAATAAACGGACACGAAAGAGACGGTGCGGCACAGCCGAATTAGGGGATGAGTGGTTGAAATTGACAGCAGAGACCAAAACGAGGAACCAAATATTAAGAATTAAACAAACGAGGCGAAAAGAAATCGTGATGCCGGGGCCACAAGAAGCTTGAATTCCGATGGGGTTACCCCATGCGTCTCCGGCAATGAAGCCGGTGCCATCTACAAGAGATGGCCGATGTCACGGTGGGTACGTACTCTCGGTATTCTTCGTGCTCAAAGACACCGTGAACATCTGAAAATCGTTGAATAGATCGGAACGCATCAGGTCATCAAGGACGAAGGTGTTGATCAAAGGTCTCGAGGGGAACCGCTTCCAGTACGAGGATTATAGTAGGGATGGTACGGGAGGTCGAATGAGTGCGGCGACTCCGTGGCCTGTCCCTCGACATTGTCTTCGTCCTCGAGCCCTTCCATCATTGAACCCCCCGAATGATGACTTGGTGTACGACTTGGGGCATTGTTGAAGTAATCGACTGGTACAGACAGTCTCTGCGACTCCCATGCCTCATAGTCATCGGCCTCATCGTTATCCGCGGGATCGTTCGTTGTTTGTGATGGTACATCTTCCTGGGAGGAAGAATACTGCGAGCCTCCGGTGTGACCTGGTGGGACAACGGTCAGCACGATTCTCGGTCAAAATATCAACCCCATCGGCACCAGTACTTAGTCTCGAAGTGGAAATTTGGATCAAGCTGCGGGTTCAAAGCCCATCCCGCCCCATGCACAGCGAAAGAGGGTGGGGAAAACTCCCCGGTCAACATAGAATGAGGCATGGAGGTCAGACTTACCCGAACTCTGGGCGCCTCGCCAGTCGCTGTTGTGAGATTCGTCGACCATGATGGGTTCAATGACATCCAGCTCCAAAGGGGAAGGGTTCAAAAGCATACTCGGCGTTTGCTTAGGCGAGGGTGGTGGCGGTGGTGGAGGAAGGTCATGCTGCACGGCAGCATTCTCAACTCCAAAATCATCAACAGTTGGATAGCGATGCCCGCCATTATCGTCATTATCGTCATCAGTGAACTGGGTTCCAAGGGATATGGTGTAGTAGTCAAAAGTCGCGGGGTTCGGCACCGGAGAAGCGGTGACAGAGCGGCCAGTCGTATGGTCAACGCAAGCGGCGGATCGAGCAATATCATTATCATTATCCATAATGAAGGGAGCCATGCCGTCGATCGAAATGAGCGGACTGTGGTGCAGAGAAGATGCAGTATATGGGGTGCCTCGGAACCGAAAGCCAATCGTGTGGCCGAAATCGACGAAAAATCGTAAGAGATGGATGATAATTTCAAGGAGCGATGCTGTAGACTGTTGGGATGGTCTGCAGTATTAAACTGATAAAGCTAAAAGAGTGAAGATGGGGTGAAGAAAACAAAGTGACTTGAAGCGAATGTAGATGGTATTTGAATGTTGATGGAGCGAAAGAATGGAGATAGAGAGAGAGCGAGGGTTGTGGAGATATGGGGCCAAAAACCAGAGCGTGACGTCCAGGGCTGACGCAGAGGTGTGGGCAACCCTTGGCCCCCTCAAAAATTTTGCAGGCCGTACTGGTGCGCACTACACAAAAGGCAAGGATAAGGCAAAAAAGGGGCCCCGAAATAGTAGGATTCGTAGGCAGTGAAAGGCCCAGGATGCGTGTATCGCGTGGAAGTCAAGGATCGGAGCAACGGCCGCAGCTGCAGACCAGGCTCCCTGCTCCCGCTGCGTGCTCTTTCGAGGGTATACGACATGACACCCGGTAACCGACCGCGTTCCTGACGCTCGATCCCCTTCAAGCACGATGCTGCAAGATGTGCAAGGTTCTAGATAGGGACTCAGGTCAAGATTACTCCCTAGTCGTGCATCGAGTTGAAACGACCACGAAGCCCTATCATCCAATCCGTGGCACTTCTCTCTTTCTAGAAGAGCAAGTGCCCTCCGCGTCTACGCCCTCAGTGCAGGCTGCAGGGTTTCAGGACAACTTGTGGTCAGGACAGCCGCGGCTACAAGCCGATTCAGGAACAAAGGCGCTCTGTTGGACAAGATGCAATCGTTCGAGAGGAACCCAGGACTGATTTGATGCATCGCCGGGCTCCTGCTAGGTATGCCGCCTGCTTCCACGTGCCGCAGGGAAAACATACAAGCCTGTCTCGGGGGTCCAGCCCAGAGAACATCCCAGCCAACAAGACCCTGTAAACAGATGGGCGCCGTGATACCGCCTTTTCAACGAGGAGATCGAGGCTTACCCGCCGACCACTTCTCCGGGTCGTTTCACGGTACGGCATGGCACGTCGGCAGCGGCACCCGGCTGTCGGACGGAGGAGTTCTGACAGATTGTGTCGACCGGCCACATGCCTTGAGTGGACCATCTGAACGCTGCCGCAATAAGGAGAGGGCTTGGGGGCAGAAGGGGCCAGACCACACCCCGCAACGATTGGGGCACGAGCTGTGCTTAGAAGACGCTCTGGCGCAGCGATTAGAGATTGGCTGGCGAGGCTGAAAATGTTTGAGTGGAGTCGAGCCAATGGCCGGGAGGGCTGAATCTCGAATGCAGTGAATTTTTTTCACTAAGCGCCCGGCTCTGCTTGTGCTTTCGAAGCAAACACAGCCCGACTCTTGATCTGCGAACTTGGATGCTTGATGCGAGACGTGTTAGAGGGCAACTCGGGTCCAGTGGCTGCTCACCGGAATTTTCCATTCCCTGTAAATCCATCATCTGGAATGCACTGAAGTCTTGGAGATCGAGGCGAGGCTCAAAAGAGATGGCCGCACGCTGGTCGTTCTGATCCGCAAAAGATGTGCTGTGCCTCATGGTTGCATGGTATTTCTCGACTGTAAGAGGCCCGCGAGCTGAGAATCTGCACGAAATTCTGCGTAATGAAGAAGTAAATGATGCTGCAGGAATAGCACCTTGGCCTGCAGGAGAGCACCAACTCTGGGCGTCTGAGTCCCTCCATGCAGGCTTCGTCGCCATTGCTCGCATTAGGTATGATGAACGATACAACACTTTGTGAATGCAACCCAGAAGAAAGTCGGGTTTGAGGGACGCAGCAGAAGTCAGTCTATAGTCGCGTGTAACCAAAAATTATACATACACATAGTTGCACCCGTGGCATCCCTTGCGATGGGTGATACTGAGATAGCAGATTAGCGACTGGAAAGTACGAATGCGCAGTCATTTGGGAAGTCCCGGTGGGAACCTACTCCATGTTGTTGCATGACAGGAATCTCAGTTTTCCAGACTCTGGCAGACGGTGGCGAACTTGTTGAACCATGGTCGTGCATATCAGCTGGCAAGGAGAGAGAAAGCGCGAACTGCCGTTGTTGAAGTTGCAATGACTGGTCCTGCAAAGCAGACTCCATGCATTGAAAAACCGGTGAGCGAAAGGTGGATGCTGCGTGTGCATGCAGGCATTGAACGAGGCATCCACAGTCACACACCGACATCCCCAAGAAACTTGTTAAGAAACCCCACGCAGATGGGATCACACGCGCCACCGCTCCCACATCGCGCAGTAAATGATGAAGCGACGCGCAACTCCCTTGCCTCTGTGTTGAGCGATGAAACACGGTTGCAGTGTGAGCGAGCCACCTTAATCAGACAGGTATATTGCGGTCCAAGTGGAGCAAGATTGTTGAACCGGGAACGCCGAACAGTGCCAATGCCGTAACCCAGTACGATGAAAATTGTAGGACGAAGAAAGACTTTTAGTGGGCTCCATTCACGCCCAGGACGGACCTCCTCTTCTGCACGGCAGTTGCCAGTTCTTCGAGCACTGTCTCGGTATCCTCCCAGTTGATACACGCATCCGTGATACTCACGCCGTATTTGAGCCCCTCCTTTCCTTCCTTGGGGACTTTTTGGTTGCCTGTAAAATGTGAGCTGCCTGGTAGATACGTCCACTGCAATGGGCTCACCCTCGTGAATATTGCTCTCGATCATCACGCCCATGACGCCAGTCTCTCCCGCTGCGATTTGCTCGGCTAGGACGTGGGCCACTTTCGGTTGGTTCTTGTGATCCTTCTCGGAGTTGCCATGGCTGCAGTCGACCATCAATCTCGCATTGAGGCCCTTCTGCGCAAGTTTGTCACGTGCCTCCGCAATGCTCTTGGCATCATAGTTGGTGCCCTTCTTGCCGCCACGCAGAATCGCGAAACAATCCTCGTTCCCAACAGTTCCCACAATGGCGACGACTCCGGGTTTGGTGACGGACAGGAAGTGGTGAGGGTGTCGGACGGCGCCAATCGCATCAATAGCGACATCGAGGGACCCGTCAGTTCCATTCTTGAAGCCCACAGGGAAGGAGAGGCCCGATGCCAGCTCGCGGTGCAGTTGCGACTCGGTCGTCCTCGCGCCAATTGCGCCCACGCTCAACAGATCCGCCAGGAATTGGGGCGAGATGGTATCAAGCATTTCGCTCGCTAGTGGCATGCCCTTCTCTGTCAGGTCGACGAACAGTTGCCGCGACACGCGAAGTCCTTTGTTGATCTTGAAGGTGTTGTCGATGTCTGGGTCGTTGATGAGCCCCTTCCAGCCGACCGTAGTCCGCGGCTTCTCGAGGTAGGAGCGCATAACGATGAGGAGGTCGTCCTTGTACTTCTCCTTTAGCTTGAGCAGCCGGTCGCAGTAGTCGAGCGCGGCCTTTGGGTCGTGAATCGAGCACGGTCCGATGACCACCATCAGCCTCCGCTGCGCATCTTTGCCCTGCACAATCTCGACGGCTTCTTTACGGCCTGCCAAAACTGTCTGTTTCGACTCGGGCGACTGGGGAATCTCGTGCTGGAGGAGGTCCGGGGGCGTGAGAGGGTTGTAGCCACGAATGCGCCAGTCCTCTGAGTTCTCGCTGTCGCCAACCGACTTATTCTCAATGTAGAACTGAATCACAAAATTTAGTTGTCGTCTGTGGTGGTGGCGAATGCGGGGACACGATACTTACAGACATGGCTCCTCGATATTAGGGAGTCCCAAGATTCAGAGCCCAGAGTCAATTGATGGTTTGAGAGAACAGTGAGGTTTGAAATTTGTCTGGTTCACCACGGAGGTATGGTGGAGTTTTATTGCAGGGCTCCCGTCTATGAGTCGGAGCAGGTGAGCTCGTCCGACCCTCGGGGCAGCGGTGATTGGCCAGCGCCCGGGCCTGACGGTTTTTTATTATCGGCAACAAGGGGACCCCTCAGCGAGAGGTGGCGGGGGTCTCGCCATCCACCCGTTCGCGCACATTCCAGACCCTTCCGAGATGCTGAAACTCCTGTTCTTCACGCTGTCGCCAGCCCTATCCCAAACAACGCGCCAATAAGCTGGCGAGACTAAGCCATGCACAGTGCCTGGGCGATCGGGATCCCTTTACTGCGGGGCGCATTCGGGGACGGGATACCCGTGTTAGAGTAACACCAACAGCACGATATCGGCTCCGGATGCTCGACTGCAGCCTACAGTCCCAGTCTAAATACAATTCCGCCAAGGAAGCTTACTCTCCTCTTCTAAACTCGGCCAACCACCCGGATCTGCTCAAGAGCTTGAGCATCGCCTAAAAATCTTGTGTCTACATAGGTCTGATGGGGTTCTGTCCATTCGTTTGGTGGCACCAATTTGGGCAAGATATCGATCGAGTACCTCGGACTACGTCATGCAGCTGACATTGGAAAATGCATTGAACAAGAGCACTATTAATTGAGACAGCTCCGCGTGTATATCCATGCATCTAATTTTTATTTCTCGTCTCCTTCTTTCTTCTTTATCCAGCAAAGATAGTATAAAACCATGTCTCTCGACTATTCCTCCCTCCTCTCAATTCCCATCAGCTACGCCAGCTGCTCACTAGGCAACCCATCCGACCCTCCTCCCCTTCTCGACCGCCTGCACGCCATCTCCCTCGCCGGCTTCACCGGCATCGAGCTCTCCTTCCCTGACATCCTATCCTTCGGCTCACAGCACCTCGGCCACGACATCGACCCCAAAAACTATTCCGAACTCTGCACCGTCGCCGCAGAAATCAAGAAACAATGCCAGAACAAGAAACTCAGTATCATGATGCTCCAACCCTTCTCCAATTTCGAAGGCTGGCCCGAAGGCTCCGCCGGCCGCACCGACGCGTTTGAGCGCGCACACGGCTGGATGGCGATCATGCAAGCTTGCGGGGCGGATATGCTGCAGGTGGGCTCTTCGGATACGCCGCTCGAGAAACTGGATCGGAAGAAGATTGTGCCTGATTTGAGGGAGCTGGCGGATATGTTGAATGAGCATGGATTCCGCCTGGCGTACGAGAATTGGTGTTGGTCTACGCATGCGCCGGATTGGTTGGATGTGTGGAATATTGTGAAAGAGGTGGATAAGCCGAATGTCGGGCTTTGTCTGGATACTTTTCAGACTGCTGGGGGAGAGTGGGCGGATCCGACGACGGAGTCGGGGCTTCGCGAGGATGTGGGGAGTGATGAGTTGGAGAAGCGGTTTAAGAAGTCGCTTGAGGATCTTGGAAATACTATTCCCAAGGATAAGATCTACCTTCTTCAGATTAGCGATGCTTATAAGGTCCCTGAACCTTTGAACACGCAGGCTGACGAATCTGAGTTGTTACCTCGGGGAAGGTGGAGTCATGATTTTAGGCCTTTGCCGTATAACGGCGGATACCTGCCGATTGTGGACGTTACCAAAGCGGTGCTGATGACGGGATTCAGGGGTTGGTTCAGCTATGAAGTATTCGATGGGGGACCGAATGGTAAGGGAAAGGATACGGATATCATAGCGTATGCCCAGACCGCGAGAAATATCCAGGAGCGATTGCTGGCCGAGAGCGCAGGGAAGAATTTGAATGTATGAAAAGGAAACATCTCCACCTGTGGACGTCCATCAAGGGAAAACGCACAAACGTAGGTCTAGCCGAGCATTCAAACAAAGGAGTCATTACTATTTCATTTATATACAGGACAGCTTACATTCCGTCAAAGAAAAACAACAGTGGTATTCGATATCAAACAATGCTACGCTAACACGTCCAGCCATCCTAGCACACCCAAATACCCGGATTCAGCAGTCGCGGCGCTCAAAACTACTTTCACCGTCTCTGCCATGACCAGCATCACGATCACAATACTCGTGGCTGTGAGGACAACATGCTTCTGCTTCTCGATTCTCTCCTTCGCTCTATCGACCAAATAGATTTCGGCAGGGTACCATTCAGTGCACTTAACATTTTTGTCTAGGGTAAGGGCACCACCCAGTCGTCGTAGCCGACGTCGGAGCCACAGAAGACTTCGCCACTGTCACGAACGTCGTCCGTTCTGCACCCTTGCCGCACTTCTCATTCGGATACGGATACGGACAGTGTTTGCCTTCACCGATCATCACAAACGAGCCGGCCGGCATCGTCGAGGAAGTCGTCTTCGAAGGCTCTGGCGTCGAAACCGGAACCTTCGATAAACCAGGCGCGAGGCTGTGGCTTGGAGTCGGAGTGAGAGTTGAAGAGTGCTTTGGAGTGAACATGCTGTTGAAGTGGTGCGCTGATGTCGGCCTACGAACAGGCGTGACTATACTCTCAGAATCGCTGCTGATAGAATGCTCGAATACATGGCCCAGGCTGATGAGGGGTGGAGGCGGGCCGTCGTCCTCGGACTCGGCTTTTATGGCGGAGAAGGAAAAGTCTACGTCTTCGAGATCAGGGATGCCGGGTCCAGCAGGGACATTAACTGCGCCCTGGGCCTTTATGTCCTCAGGACTGCTGTCGTGGATAATAACTACGGTCGTAGGAGCCGCGCTGTCCGAGATGGGGTTTGTGAGAGCTGACCCGGTGGTGTACAATTGCTTGGAAAGTCGGTGGGCGTGGATACAGACTGTTTGTCCAGGGAGGTAAACTGTCGGCTCTGGAGCCGTGGGTGCAGTCGTGGGCTGGATGCTTGCAGGCGTCCCAGGTGGAGCGGCGTACTCGTCCATGGAGCTTGCATGAGAAGCACTCGGGGCGGCTGCGTTCGAAGAAGCTAGTGCGTGGGAAGGGGCGGAGGTCGGGCCTTGAGAAAGCGCGTGAGCTCCAGAGGGTGATGGCGCTTCGGAAGCTACGGGTGCCCCAGAAGATGCCGGCGTCTGAGAAACTTCAGGTGCAGCAGAAGATGCCGGCGTCTGAGAAACTTCAGGTGCAGCAGAAGATGCCGGGGCCTGCGAGGGTATAGGCGTGAACGACGTGATGTCCACGGTTGACATAATGCCAGATCCGTACGAAGGCGTCTCGTAGCCAGACTCATACGGAATGCTCTCGAAGCCTGCTGTACTCCCAAAAAACTGTGTTACCGACGCCGTCCCTGATGCAATGCTGCTTCCAGAAGGAGCTACCGACGGCGCGGCGGTAGGATTAATTGGGCCAGGTGGCGTGCCTGGGGAACCACTCAAGCTAGGAATAGCAGACACTGCGAGCGTGCCTGAGGGCGGGGTTACCGAAGGAGTCGGTGTACCAGATGTACCATTTGATATCCTTGCTCCCGATGAGGACGTTGGATATGCTCCGCTCGCTGGCACGGTTGTGTAATCGATCGTCGTGACAAAAATAACGCTCGGATTGCCAGCAGCAGGTGGAGCCGCAGAAGGGATGGCAGTTGGAGCCTCCTTATGCTGCTCACTTGTTATCGTCGATAGTGGGGGGATGTTTGTCGGTGAGGGGGCACGATCTTTGTGCTTGTGATAGTGATCACTATGAGTTCTTCGGTTTTGGAAGTCTCGGGCCCGTCGTGTCCGTCATGGCGAGGAATAACGGCTCCACTCACTGCTTGTGCAGCGAGGAGGGCTAGAGGAAGAATCCGCATGATTGTGATGACTGTATGTCAAGTTTGTTTCTTGAGACGTCGATGGTTTAACACTGGTTGTAGCTTCAAAAAAGGGGGTTGTGGTATTTGTAACTTTGACGGGAAGAATAAAGAGTTCAGGGAAGGTAGATGCTCAAATATGCGATCTGCATCTTTCACAATGCATTGTGTGAATTTGTATGCTCACTGAGGAGTTGGTGTAATTCTTTGTCTGTAAATAGAAGCAAGCGATGCTTTGAAGGACAAGAGCATTGTGAAGTGATTCGTTTCGCAAATGAGAATTCTCATGGTGGTTTCCTGTCAGGCAAAAGGGGGCAAGACCCAAGGGACGATATAATACAAGCTAGCAAGGCTCTACAATGAATCGAACCAGATTAGTAGCATAGCCAGATTCACTCCATTAGTTATATCATGGCAATATGCTACATTTGCAGTGACGCATATCCAGTTGAGAGTGAAGGGACCTAGTTTTAAAACTCTGCACGTGAAGATATATGCCATCCCCTGCGATAAGGTGAAATGGCTAATAGAAACCCGTCTTATCCTTTTAGAGTAGTGAATGAAGACAGGCTAGGAGAACAGAAAAGGAGCGCACCCCATAGCCTTGGATCGCAGTAAGATAGAGCGGAAAGTATGAGCTTGTAGTTGTTAAGATATGAGCACTCATACTACAGAAAGAGTTGGCCAAGTAGAGTTTATTTGCGCTGGCTTTGGTTACACAACAGCCGCCAGCCTCCACCAAGAAGCTTGCCAAACTTATCACCCCACTCCTGAACCTCACAGACACCGTTGCTTCTCTCCACCGCACCTCCAACATTATGGCGTCCCCAGATACCTTGGGGAAATGCACCGTGTGCGCTAAATCCGATGCCCGTGTCTGTGGCCGCTGCAAGAGTGCTCGCTACTGCTCCAAAGGGTGCCAGCGGGGCGATTGGCCTATTCACAAGCTTCTCTGTGCGACGTTCGCTTCCTTCAATTCAGCTCGGCCGACCGACGAACACGTTCGAGGTATCCTATTTCCGGTCGATAAAGGCAAGCCCCAAGTTATCTGGATCCATGGAGAGTGGGAAGACGATGAGGACGAGGGAAGATATCAGTTCGCTCGCGTCAGCCATTTCCTGGGTCCCGACAATCCCTTTCGAAAACATGCCACAATTCAACGCAACGTGGTCTTGGATAGGGACCTGTCTGACACCATCATGGTCTGTTTTCGAGATACTTTCCTTATTGATGGATCGAAGCCCAATATGAGCGTTGCAGCTATAACCGCACCTAAACCGAGACAACATCATGATTGGAGGGGTCCTATTGTGGCCTACGGCAAGAAAGGTCTCGGCATCGATCAGATAAGCTGCAGAGATCTCGATATGAACGATTTTCGACACATCGCAGACTACTTTCTGTCATATGGTTACGAAACACTACCGTCTACGGGGAACAGTGATAAGAAGGTCAAGGGCGTCAAGATCAACTGCCTCGGCGATGAGAAGATATGCAAGAGGCCACACTTTGAAGCCGTTGAGATCCCCCTGTCAGATCCCATCTTCTCTTCCTGCGAGAACTTCAGATCTGATATTGCTGATCGAATTGGTCTCCCAATCTTCACTCGGCGTTGCAAACCAGACCCGAGATGGTCAAATAGCGAATTTCCCAATATACTCAAAGGAGAAAGCGCTTTCAACAACCAAGATGCTACGTTCCTGCATCTCAGCTGCGATCCAAACGCTAATTTCAATCATATGACTGGGAAATTGGGTTGGGGTTGGGCTCCAATGCAGTGGCAGAATAGCGTCGGAAGTGCTATCGTCGTACGTCAAGACAAGAAGCCACTCCTACCATTGCAAGCCGAGGCACTATGTAGGTACTGTCGCTACGAGGTTCGTCCGCTTCTGGCCCATACAATTGGAGAATATACACCAGATGAGCCGATGAGTAAAGACCTCGTTCTATCCATGATTTGCCGCCCGACCTTTAGCATCCTCTGGTACAAATTTCTCGACGAGAAGCGCAAGGAGGGAAATTATACAAGGGTGCCTTTCCCTTACGAAATGTAGATGGGTAGATGAGTCCTGATGTAAGAGACCTATTCCCGTAAGCTGTTCATGTGCAAAGTGCTAACAAGAGAACACAGTTGATTTCATCTCTGTCCAAGCCAAGTGAGTCTCTGGGCTCGATACATTCCCATAGTGCGCTGGAAATTGCTAGAGTTAATGTCTTGGCTGTGGCGGATGTGCATTGGCGGTAGGTTAGCTGGTGGTCTATATGAGCTTATTGCTCCAACTTCTGCGGAAATCAATCAACTCTTTACAGTATACCAGTTCATGCCATGCTACTTGAATGCAACAAGGTTTTACTTCACTGCCACAGGCCAGAAGGAACATATACGGCGGTAGAGCGCTTCGCTCATGCCAGGATTGCTATTGGCGCGGGTGGCTTTAGCTCCATCGTATAACGCTGTGAACAGAATAGCCCTAGAGCGAAAGGCTGGCGTACCATAAAACAGTTGTCAAACGAAGCACATCCTCTTCATCATTTTGCGACCTTTTCTCGCATTGTTCTACGCCCCCAGATGTGACAATCGACTGTAATGCGCGCTTCTTACGATGTTTCAAATGGGATCCTTCATCCCACCTCGCTGGACCAAAATCACACGAGCGCCAACTGAAGAGCTGTTCTGTGGCTCATGTTAGCCATGGCGTGTCTCACTATTATCATTGCACTTCCATCTGTTTCATTCGTTAAGTCGATTTTCACTTCCACACTCCCTTTGGGCACTGGTTACTGGATAAGCTCGAGCCAAAAAGTTCCTAATTAATTCCTGTGAACCCTTAAGCCCTAGCGGGCTATAATTACATTACAACTGCATTTTACAGACATTATTCAAGGGTATTTATGAGAAGGGTGAGTGCCTGCAGTGTGTTCTGTTTCGAAAGGAAGTCTCATTGGTTCCAGATGTGCTGTGCCGCACCCCTGCTTTTCCGAAGTAAAGATAGCGAGGCTGGCGCCTAACTCCCTTCATTAATCAACCCAGTTGCTCCAAGTCCTTCGCATAGCAACATTGTTTTTCCTTCCTTTTTCACTCACACGCTAAACGGCCGTCTTCTATCATGGTGAGAAGGGTATAAATTCCTCCACAGACGTCGTCAATTTCTGAGACTGATCACGTAAAGCAAATTGATGGGCAAGACATGCACAGAATAAGCCCGCAGCCATCGCCATCGGTGCCCAGTCACTGGACCAGCTCCTCGGACGATCGGAGCTCAAGGTCTCCTCAGTATACGCCCAGTTCTACTCCAAGTGAAGTGGCAGACGATGATCCGGATCCGGACGTCCCTCTACCATCTGTGGAAGGCTCCTTTACACCTACAACGTCTGGGAGCAGAGATACCACCCCAAATTCAACCATATTCACGCCATCTGTTTCAAGTCGAGCATCTGGATCAGGATCCGTTCCACGAACTGAACAAGGAAGCTTGGATCGTCATCTACATGACCTAAGGCTCGGGTCAAACACTCCTATGGGCCCCGGATCGGGGCAAATGATACTATTCCCTCGTCGTGAAACGACAGAGAGCGCTTCTTCCACACCCTCCATCAGTGTCACCCCAACGCCTTCGACAATTTCATCAGTGCCCTCGCAATCTCGCGGAAGGACAGATAGTCTTGTTGATGGCACGTCGGCCTTGCTCATAGGGAATAGCGAGCGACCTTCGCCTCCAACTTCCGTACAAAGACACCTCAGCGCAGAATCGTCCGCGGAGCCAGCAGCACGGGAGGCCCTCAACCGTTCACCATCCCCAGCACGTCGTCGTCGCTCTGGTTCGGGCATCAATCGGACGGTTCATTCCGTAGAGGATGAGGAACCACCACAGTCACTGTTTCACCTGAGGGGCATTCAGGATGCCCTCGCTAACGCAAGGGACCTCACAACGAGAATGGTGAACATCCTAGCTGCTTCTGCTCTGCATCAAGAACCGGGATCTAGTATACAGGGTCTCTATCAACGAGCGGTGGTGCTGAGCGAGTTCCAACCACCTTCTTCGCGGACCGTGGGCCTTGTGGGAGATTCAGGGGTAGGGAAAAGTCGTTTGATCAACTCGTTGTTGGACAAGAGGGATTTAGCTCGTGCTGTAAGGCACCCTTTCAGCTTTGATGATATATTGAGCTAACTTCTTCCGTACAGAGTAGCGCCAACGGAGCTGCATGTACTTGCGTTGTGACCGAATACCACTACCATGATCGGAATGACTTTGTCATCGATGTCGACTACTTCACTATCGATGATCTGGAAGACCAATTCAGGGAGCTTCTACGTGGTTATCGAGAGTTCAGGAACAACAGTCAAAACATGAACCAGGACGAGCGTGAAGCTATGAAAAAGAGAGCTGATCTTGCGGAAAACACGTTTAAAGCGAGCTTCGGGGCACGCTTTGACAACAATAATCGGCTGTTTCTATCCAGTCCTCTCGAAGAGGTTGTGACGACGATGGTAGCATGGGCAACAGAAATCCTTCCTCGTCCAGGCGCTCTGAATCAGGAAGGCCGGACACAAGAGTCATTTGCAACTATTGACATATGCAGCGAACGACTACAAGCCCTGACTTCTGAAACCGAAAGTGCCGTCCAAGTTGTTTCGTGGCCATTTATTCGAAAAATAAGGTATAAATCACTCAGCGCTATCTTGCAGCCATGGTAACTGACGTGTTCTTATAGGGTGCTCTTGAGAGCACACATACTTAGCCGCGGTCTAATTATTGCAGATCTACCCGGTACGACCCCAAGGCACTGCCCACTATCTATCTCTGCTAAAACTTCCAAGGGCTCCGCGACCTCAATTCGGCTCGCCAAAATGTCACAGAACGTTACGTGAGAGATTGTCATCAGATCTTTGCAGTGGTCGATATGGGTCGCGCCGCGACAAACATCGGTGTTCAGGAAGTCTTCGCACTAGCTCGGCGGGCAAACCTTTCAAACGTGGGGATAGTTTGCACCAAATCTGATGTAAGTCGCATTGATCTAGCATAATACTCATGAGGGTTGCCTGACCATGTGTGATGCGCTGGGCTAATGATGATATAGGATATACAAGCCAGGGAAGCGAGAACAGCTTGGGAAACAGAAAGACCTACCATCGATCGCCTAATTGCTGAAATCAATACCGCCACGCAGAGCTTAGAGGCGCTAGAGACAGATATTCAAGAATATTCTCAAGGGGAACTTAGTCGGGAGGAAGAGCAGGAGTTGATTGAAATGGAAAGAGAAAAGAGGCAACTCGAGTAAGTAGCTCCAACAACTCACCTCCTGCAGTGTCTACGTGGCCTCCCAGAGCCATCTTAAGCATGAATTATTCTATAAGGATACCTTGTCCTTCGAACCAGCGTTTCACTCTCTAGACCTTTACACCAGTACGCAGTCCAACTAACTCATTTGTCAGGGCGACAAAGCGACAGCACGAGTTCACGTAAGTTTCCTACATCTGTACCCTCACCTGCATCTAACAACCCTAGTCTGCAAGAAAACATCATGACCGTCCGCAACAACAAAGTTCGCGCCGCTCTCCAAAGCGAATACCGAGACCGGTCCAACATAAAGACTTTCTGCGTCAGCAACACCATCTACGACGAATACCGGCCCAAGCCCGTCGAAACCGCACTCCCTTTCCTCCGCCTCAGCGGCATCATAGAACTCCGTCAACACTGCATCTCCATCGTCGCAGAAAGCCATCGCCGAGCAACCACCGAGTACATCACGAACGAGATTCCAGCGCTCCTGGGATCCATGGAGCTATGGGTACAAGCCGGATCGGGAAACGCGAGCGCGGAGCGGAAACAACAGATCTTGGAGAGTGTCACAGCGGTGGAGAGTGAGCTGGATAAAGTATGTTAATGACACCCGTTTTGTGACGATCGCTAAAAGGGCGTAGTTGACTTACCCGACTACCAGACTCAGCGAGATCTCACGGTCGGTGGTGCACACTTTCAGTGATGTGATATTGCAATACATGAGTGAGTTACACAACATAAATACGAGTCTCGTCTCTGACCAAGCCTAGGACAGCGAGCGCGTCAGTGGAGTCTGGCTGCAGGAAATGCTAGTATGGAATGGCAGTCGGTACGTATATTTTACCCATCCCGACCCCAATGCCTCGCATCAGAATCACTGACATGTAATGTGAAGTGGCATCACAGCTCCTTCGCCGCATTTTGTCGGCAATACGGCACGCATACCACGGGCGCAATAGGCTCCCGTTGCTGGAACTCCGAAGCCATGGAGTCAATGACCACAGACACGACCCAGCAATGGGACACCTTCCACATCGAAGTCGAAGCCTTCTTAGGCCGCACCAGCGCCTTTATAGAAGAAGTATTCAACGACATCTTCCGCATCACAAATCAGGCCGCAGCCTCCCAACAGCAAACCCGCACCGCGCTCCGCACCCTCCTCGCCACCCTCCGCAGCCGCCGCGGCATCGTAATGTACTCCATCGAAGACCTCACACTCACGTACCATCGCCGCCTCTCATCTCTTCAAACCGACGCTTTCTCTCCAATCCGCACGTCCATCATCGGCCAACTCCTCGAGCCGACATATCGAGCTGCGAATATGGAATGTGGTACGTAAACCCACCTTCCCCCTCCCCCCATCCCTTCCGCCCACGTACTCTAAAACTGATATTCAACTGTGGCACAGGCACCGGAAGCGACCGCCGCAGAAAAGCAATCATCACGACCGGTTTCCGCGCACAAACACTTTTCGACGACCACCGTCGTCGATTCCGTGAGCGGTTTGTGGAGATATCGAATGAATTGCAGGAGCAGATGGCTACGCTTATAGCAGAGCAGTTAGCGTTCATCGAGGCAGATCTGAATACACTCAAAGATGAGAACGTAGTGCTTGAGAGTGAAAGGAACCCTGAGTTCAGGACTAGATTAGCTACGGAGGTGGAGCGAGTTGAAGACGAGCTGACGAGGGTTAGACGTGCGGTTGAGGAGGTTGCGAATGCGGTGAGGGAGGATGTGGATATGGAGGGTTGATGATGGAGGGTTGATGTGGGAGGGCTGTAAGGTGGATGTTTGTAGCTTTTTGGTTCTGTTATCTGTTGAATATTTCATAGCTACCCATATCTTTCCTGTAACCATAGCATCGTCCAGTCAGTGTTCTTCATGCAAACCCCCCCTTTTGTGCTTCTTGATCCTTTCCTGCCACCAGTGCCACGTCTTCGCGGCTCCACCATCTATTTCGACCTGTCCAAATGCTTCTTGAACCACTCAATCCCCTGCTTCTCCGCCTCATCCATAGCCTTCTTATCCTTGTCACTGCCCCAATCGCCCCTCAACGCAAACCCATGCACCTGATCCTCATAAACCCGCACATCACTCTCCACCTCGCCCTTCTTCTCCATAATCTCCTTAATCTGCCCAACCTCCTTCTCGCCCAACAAGCTATCCTTATCCCCTAGCGCCAAACTCAACGGCCTCTTCACACCCTCGAAATCCGCTGGAATAGCCACCAACGACGGATGGCACGCATACGCCGTATCAACTGCGAGCGCCGGATCCGTCTCATGCGCCGCCAGAATCGCATACCGACCTCCCCAGCAGAATCCAATTACCCCAACCTTATCCGTACCAGGCGTCTTCCTGATCTCGCGGATGAAGCCATCGATGATCGGCTTGGACACAGCTTCACGGTGCTTGATCAACCACGGGCCGAGCGTGGCGCCGACTTTGGCCGTCGCGGCTGTTTTCTGGACGAGCGTGAGAGACTCGCGGGTTGGCAGCGGGGGCTCGACGTCTTGCAAGAAGGAGATTGGGAGAGAGTCGCCTTCGTGGACGTCCGGGATGTAGGCCGTGAAGCCGGCGCGGGCGTACGAGTCGGCGAGAAGGCGGACGTTGGGGAATGTGTAGCCGAAGATGTCGACGAGGAAGACAATGGATTGGGCTTTGGAGTTATTGGTGGGCTCGGCGACGTAAGTTGAGAGGCCAGCTGGGATGATGAGTTAGAATATAGGAGCTGTACGGGAGGGGAGGGAGTTGTCACGTACCAATTGTGCGGACGGAGCCGGTGGGCTTGCCATCTTGCACCTGCGGGCACGTTAGCCAAGTGGACTTGGTCGAACCCCTGGCGAACTCACCTTACCTGATAGGCAGCAAGAGCTAATTCCTACACCTTCTGGCATCGTGTAGTGTAGTGTAGTGTAGTGTCGTGCGCGTTGTTGATCTGTTATTCCAAACAAGAAGCTGGTTGTCCGTGATTGTTGTGAAAGAGTCAGGGTTGTTTCGGGGTTGTTGACAAGTTTATGAACAATTTCACAGCCAGTGATTCTTTCCGTAGAATTATGGATGTCGTCACAAACAAACACACTTCGACCGAAAAAGGCAAGCTGCTGTCGAGTCTTCTATGGCCCCCTCACTCGAGCCAACTTCCGACGTCGGCAAGCAGAAGAAGGCGCGATTGGGCCCTCCCACTCGCCCAGCAACTGCTGTGATAGACCTTAAGGTTGAGATCTCGACGATGTTCCTGAGAACGAGCATCAATGACGTCACTTCTATTGCCTCGGACGTCGAAGTCTCCGTCCATGGGACGCATTTGCTTCTTCAGGAAAGCCTGAAGCAGGAGAGCACGCAACAACCACAGGAGTCACTTTCTTTGCAAATGAGTTGCTTGCAATAATCATTGTATCCCCAAAACCAAAAAAATTGCGCGCAGTGGGCATAATGTGTACAGATTCCCGACATAACACGTGGTTTGAATATATGTGTAGTGTTCTGGCGGAACAGAGAAATCATTTCCAGGTTTTGAACTCCGCTGAAATGGACCACACCAAACGCCAAACACAAATGCAATGCCCTCATTGTGTCATGTCCGTACAGTCATCGGGGTGATTAATATTGACACAGCCCTTTAATCAAAGCTCAGTAACATCCTCGATGTCGCCGGCTCCATCTCCGTCTCCGTCTCCGCCTCCGTGCTTCGGATATTTCCTATACCAGTCTTTCGGATCTCCCCCAGGTACGCAGAGACCCAACCGCCAGAAATAGTCCCTGTGTGCGAAGAACAGCTCCCAGAGCTTGAAACGCGCGGGTATGCCCCAAGATGAGCCATCCGCAGCGGTGCCGGCAATACAATGCGGATCCTCGTCTCCTTCGCAGTACTTGATATCGGCCACGGATGGTGGAAGGCTGGGCGCGGAAATGAATATCTCCTCGCTATGCATGCTGTAGCCCCACTCTTCCAAGGGCAGGAGCGGAACCGGATCACTGACGTGGGTCACACGGCGGAACTTGTTCGTATCGTTATTGGCGGTGATGTTGAAGCGGTCATTGATGTATCCCATCAACTGCTTGTTGCCGAGACGTGGTTCTCCAAACGTGGTTACCCGAGGATCCCATCCGCGCGCCAAAAAGTCCAGCCCAGCCAGTGCGGCTACAGCTCCACCGAGCGAGTGCCCAACAAGAGTGAGAGTGTAATTGGGGTATTTCTCAATAGCCCCGGTCAGGTCTGGGAGGATCGCCTTGCGTGTATGCAGCCACGAGCTGTAGAAACCTGTGTGCACAGTGCAGTTCTCGCATTTCGGGGGGTTCGCGGGCGGAGGTGTATCGTCAGATGGCTCTTCGTCTACGATCCGCGGATCTACATAGTCCGAAGAGTCGGTATCATCGTCGTCGTCGCCTGGGTAGGGGACATATTCTTGCGGGACGGTGGACAAGTCCACGATGGTGTTCGCGATGGAGTAGGTTCCACGAAAGGCTAGAACGATGCGCGGAACCGAGGGGGGATGTGACACAGCGATGTAGCCGCAAGAGTCAGACAAAAGGGGACCCGTATTCCAAGTCTGTTGTTGGCGTCAGCCCTTGCTCGTTTGGCGACGCTGCTTAACTTACGGTCACGAGCTCAAAGTCCTCGAACTCTCCGCACCGACTGACGCACTGGAAGGGCTTCTGGATACCCAGGCCGGCTGTGCCTACGCAGTAAGATATGTCGACTATGCGCGCGAGCTCCTCCAGCTCTGCGAACAGCTCTACGGATATGGAGGTGTCATTGCTCCGTGCGTGTTGGACCAGAGGCACCTGTGCCTGGCTGGGTAGTCCAGCAGTGAGCGGGATCAGCAGGGCGAGGAACGAAAGACGGCCAAGATAGGTGGCCATGGGTGCGTTATCACATATTCCGGGGCGGGTGGGGATGTTGAAGACGTTCCGTGGAGAAGTGGCGAGGTCCGTGTCGTGATGTGGTTTGATGGCGCAGGCCGATCGACACTGCAACCCCCGTCGCTGACCTGGGCCCAGCCTCGCTTGCCCTTTTTCGATGCCACTTCGATGCCAAGGGGGTGCGGGCAGCCCGTCCCGTTTCTGAACCATGCCCATGATGTAATCGTCGCGCATCCACAGTCGGCCGAATGATGAATGATGGAGCCACGCTACCCGATGCAGCCTGCTTACCACTGCTACCAAGACGGGGGAATACTCTCCTGCTCCCCAGCGCGTCTTCACCTTCCCATCAGACAAAACGGACCCCATCCGCCACCTTCCGGGACACCTCATACTCACGAGAGAACCCACCGAGTCGCCTCCGTCGTCACCCGTTCCATTTCTGCTCTCGCTTTTTCTCTCGAACATGACTACTACAACATCACCATCGACAGAGCCCATGCGACCGGCCACGGCTGAGGAATCCCACAACATGACGGCGCTGCCCCAAACGACATTGCAGGTCCCCGCCGAGCAACTCGCAGGCCACCAGGTCGACGGCGCCAGCCCGAGTGACGATCGCACACCCCGAACGGCGAACAACTCCACCGCAAGCCGCAGCCAGAACCCAAGTCGAGCACCATCGCCCCAACCGTCCGCGCAATTCCCACATACACAGATTCGTTTCGACGACCCCGACTTCAACCACCCGCCTGATCTAAACTACTCGCTGCGGACCCGAAAGAAGGCACTCGCAATCTTCTGGACCCTGATCCTCCTCGACTGCGTCGCGCTACCCATTGCTCTCTACTTTGGCCTCTGGTATGGAACATCACTGTCTCCGAACGCCGTTTTCAGTATCAGCACAGGCACGCTCGGAACCGTGTCTATCGTCGAGTATGTCATCCGATTCCGGCGACTCTGGAGAAAGAACTCTAGCTGTCGGGTCATTGGCGCGCAGCGCCACTATCTCGATTGGTTCCACTGGAACCTGTCTGTTGGGTGGTTCTTCGTCATGATTGAACTGATTGTGTAAGTCCTCTCTTGTCAATTGGTGCATCTCTGAGACCTGCGACTAACATTTACCCTTTCAGCGGCACGATCCCCCGTAACCCCCCAATCCGGCTCCTCGCCCTCCCAGCCTCGACAATGGTCTTCGCAATCGGCTGCGAGCTCCTCGCCATCGACATCATGCGCATCGCCGGCATGCCCGCGCCCTGCCGTATCTCCTCCCTCCCCATGGGCGCTCCCCTGCGCCCTGGAATCTACGCATACATCGAGGACATCTGCGCCGTGGATGGCTCCGGCGGCACCGAGTTCCGACAGCGGTTGAACCTGCGGTACCAAGCCAGCAAGGCGTTCCGCGAGATGCTGCATCGGTTGACACTGTTCTGGGCGTGCGGCGCGCTGGGCATTGCCGCGGTCACGACGGCTATTATTTTCACAATTCAGCGCGATGCTGCGTATGTGGTACGTCTTCGCTCCTCTTCCAATAAGCACACGCATTTTTAATGCTAATTCACAACTCAGGTCGGCTGGACCGTACCCTTCCTCTGGGCTGGCATCTGGACCGCTATCACCATCCCCTGGGTGCAGCGCAGTCTCAAAGCCGAGTACGCCGGGTGGGAGCATGCGAAGTGGAAGGCGTAGAATCAGCCTCTCCGGTTCGCTGTCCCCCTGCTCGCGTATTTTTCCCCCGGCTTGAGCGCGTTTCTCGAGGAGCGTATTGCTACTACCATAGAATGTCCATGTATATTGGCGCGGCGTTGGAGGAGTCAGTCAGTCACCCTTACTACGATATCTCATAAGTGGATTGGTCGGGTGCAGGTACACACAATGGGAAGGGAAGGGATAGTAGCAACTTGGGTCATTTCTCGGAGGAGTGTATTCATTTCAAAGCCAGATACCACAACCCACATCGCAGATTGCAAATGTTGTCTTTCGAATTATTCTCAAAATATGTTCCTCCGATTTTCAAGATGGCTAATATAGAAGGTTAAGAACATTCGCCAAAGGATAACTAGTTACCAGCTCCTTCGTTATGGTACGCTCCACCCGCACGTTTCACATTGACCGAAAGAATGATGTCATGCGGATCTCTGAATCGCATCTTTCACGCCCATCGCATTTTGTCAGTCCGCTTGCGCTTGCACGGACGGCCCGAGCCCAGAGCCCCCTTGTCGAACAAGCGTAGGGACAAATGACATCGTCCAAGCATACCAAGCAAGTTTGACTCTTGGGGCTTCGACGATCCATTCTTATTGCTGACTCTCTGTTTTCAGAATCATATACATCGTCGATTAAAGTCGGGGTGCAGTCAGACACGACATTCAGCAATCTACCTCACGCGCAGAGACACAAATCTCGGGTTTTCATAAAATGCCTATTGGAGTCTATACCGCAAATAACCATGCTAACATGCACCCTTCATTCCACTGCATTGCATTGCAGTCCATTCCATACTCCATGCTCCTGACCTCCGTCCGCTATGCAGTGTACCATTGCATTTCGTAACCATGTCATGAGAACCCCAGTGGTATAGCGCTGCTCCGAACAAGGCTTTGGGGAAAGAAATAAGGGAAAGATGTCGTTTCTGACAGTTAATGAAAGAGGGCAAGGGGAAAGGGCTGTTCCAGATTGTGATAGGGGAAGGAAAAGGGCTCGGACCCTAACAGTTATACTATCTAATGGAATATAAGCCGAGTAAGAAGTAAGCCAAGTAAACAGTAGGCCGAGGAATGGCATCGCTGATGCTGAGTGACTAAGTAGTAGTCGCAGGCTTGGCTAGCTTCGAAAGTACGTTAACCAGACCTGTGTTATGTTAGCGCTGTACGCATAAAGAGGATATATACGGGGCAAAGTGGCTTATAGCTCACCGACAGTACCCTGTGTAAGTGTGGTCATTGCGACCGTGTTGCGGTTTCCCACACTAACAGAGGTTACGTTCTTCACTTCGCCAGAGTCGCTCATAGACTTGGCCCAGCGGAATATGACTTCATCGTCGCGATCGTTGCCAGCAATCAGCAGGAAATCCGGGCGGTCTTCCTTCTTGAGGTGCTTCATGATGTGCGCGGCCGCGGTGCCCTTGTCGAATTCGGTAGGCTCGATGATAACGGAATCCTTCGTCGGGAATGCTCTCACTTTCTGGTTCACGCAAGCATCATTGATATGGTTGGCGCAGTCTCCAGCTTGTCGAGAGGAGGAGTCATCGAACTCGTCGGTCTTGTAGTAGTGGAAGATCAACGAGCAGTTTCGCTCCTCGACCGAACTCCCTTCCACTCGCTCGACGTAGTACTGTAAGATGTCCCTGACAGAGTCCTTCCACCTCCTGATCTTCGCTTCGGTGAGGAACTCAGTCCACTCATCAGCCTTCGAAAGGCGGACAAAGCAGCCGTTCTCCGCAATCAGGCCCAGACCACGTACACGGCCAAAGATCATCTCAAGCTCATCCATGGTGCGTCCGCTCATGACATAAACGAGGTTCTTGTCATCGGCGACAAGCTCATTGAGGGCGTCAATGACCTTGGTAGGGCTGACTAGGATCGTGCTCTTGACCGATCCGTATGATGTCAGGGTTCCTTCGTAGTCGAGTATGAACAGACGCTTTTGGGAGCGATCGTAGGATTCCTTGAGTGGATTGAATGAGAGGCGGGGAATAGACAGCATGTCCCGTTGGAAGTGCTCTTCATATACCTTTGCCAAATGGGTACTGAGTCCCTTCACCCATGCCGCACCGGTATGGGTCATGACGACGTTTCGCATCTTCATGTACCGTCGCTCTTTTTCTTCCGGGCCCATCTCTAGTGCGATTTTGATGGCGTTGGCACAAGCTTTGTAATCCCATGGGTTGACGCTGAGATCTTGAGCTTCAAAGATCGAAGCGCTTCCTGTGAACTCGCTGAGAATGACCGGACCATGTTTCTTGTTGCTGGCTTTTCCGTCCTGGCAGAGGATAAACTCATGGCAGGTAAGATTCATTCCCTCTCGGAGGCTTGTGATCATCAGAGCGTCGGCGACAGACATCAGAGCAACGTATTGGGAAAATGCGATGTCCTGCTTGAGGAAAACTAGAGGGTGGTGAGTCAAGGTGGAGTGATTGGACTCAATTCGAGTGACAATTTCAGACACGGTGTCATTCAGATCGCTGTTCTCCTGGTCAGACGTCGCAACCTGGATAAGAACGACCTGGGTCTTGTTTAGCTAGTGATAAACCACACGTATCATTAAAAGCTCACCTTGTCTTTCCATTCGGGGAATTTGTTCAGGAACAGTTCGTAAGCCAAAAGCTTCTGCCTCACTCCGCGGATATGGTCGAGCTTATCACGAGCGACAATAAGACGTTTTCCAGCGTATCGTTCTTGGATGGTCTTGATCCACTCGAGTACTTCTGGTTTCGCCCGCTCTTCGGCCATGGCCTTAGGATAGACGCCGATTGGAAGCGACCACACATTGACGAAATGGTTGTCAAGCTGAACGCCATCTTCAGTAGCCTCGACGGATAGGATTCGACTGCAGGTTTGCAGAAAGTGATGTGCGTACTCGTGGGTCTGGAATGCAACAAGGTTTGCACCGAGCATGCCCATGAGTAGCTCTTTGCGATACGCCAGACAGCGGAAGACTTCAGAAGAGGGAAATGCGGCGTGTAGGAAGAAGCCAATCTGGGCGTCAGGGAGCTTTTCCCTAATCATACCAGGTACAAGCAGTAGATGGTAATCGTGAACCCAAATAATGTCTCCTCGCTTGTAGGTTTTGACAATCTTATTCGCGAATGCCTGGTTGAGGTTCCTGTAGAATTCCCATGAGTTATCCCCATAGGCTTTACTTTTGGGATGGTCGGGGATCTGATAATGGAACACCGGCCACAAGATAATCTTGCAGTAGTGAGCGTAGTGGCCGTCGAAGTCTTTGTCGCTGACAAAGACAGTGAGGGCGTCCCACTCTGACTCCAACTTCTCATGGATTTCCTCCTTCTTCCTCTCGTCGAGGATATCCGTGGGAAAACCGATCAGGCCGATCATGAAGACGTCCCCAAGACATTTACTCTCGATCGCTGCTTTGATGGCATTGCTCAACCCTCCATTTCCCTGCGGGGAAGGCACAACGCTCCACTCTGACGACCAGCGTGGATCCTTGCTCTGACTCCTTGGGGTCCTATTCTGCCGGCTACGGGGTGACGGCCTCCGCCCTACGCGACCCGCGTAGGAAGCATTGGCAGTCTCGACCTTGGCCCCGGCAGGTGGTGGCTCAGCGCGCGAGCGGGGTTGATTGAAGAAAAGTCCGCTTCCGCTCCACTCTGGGATGTGGGAATCACTTCTTACTAGGGTTTGGGGGTCGTTGGGTCTTGGGAAATGCGTGGCTGCGCTGGGTTGCACTTGCGTAAAGAACTCCGGAACATCGGCCGCGGCAGGAGTCCTCGGCGGTGTCGGCGATAGACCGGTGAAGAGAGAAGCTGGTTGTTGTTGATGCACATCAACCGTGGAGTTTTTGCGCTCGACCTGGGTCAGAGTGCGTGGAGGAGGACTCGGGCGTCGCGGAGGAGGTAGGTCATCATCATGGAAGTGAACGGTATACGGAAGGAACCTGCCAATGGGGGTTAGTATATGCGATTCCCAAGATGTAGTAGTATCTCGTCACTGCAAGCTGTTTTCAAAGATTTGCGGTCTCTCGAAGCTCTGCAGCTTTCGACGCTAGTACCGGGCGAGCTCAAGAGCTACTTACAGTGAAACGACGAGCGTAGTTCCCTGGCTCATGATGGAAAGCGCGTCGGCGCGCGGTGCTACTCTAGGTGATGGCTAGGTATACAAGTCTATGATGATGTGTAGGAAGGGAGCGACGAGGTGTGTAGAGTAGAGAGGTGTTGGGCGACAGTAGGAAAAGTCCGGTGGTGGTGAGTTCGCGAGGTGGGCAAAGTTTGGGCGCGATTTATTGCCCTCACGTCACCCCTCCAATAGACTCACCCACGGACGACGAGACTTCTGAGGCGTAATTGGTTCCGGAACAACATAAATTTCGGCCCTGGCTCGAGTCAGCCCTGAAAACACCCTTTTGTTTTGAGGGTTGAAGCAGGGGTCTGCGAGCATAGGTATACCTGTTTCCTTCACGAGCTCAGCACAAGCAGATGACGTAGGTAGGAGTCCTGAAGTTTCGCACGCCTCACAAACCGAGCCCCTTTTGAGTCTCACAGGAATGAGGCCACCATACCACATATCTCGGACAGGAATTAATCACATCATATTTACGCATTCACGCATTTACGCATTTCTATAGAGATAAAATCTACTGGCTGTTCTGGCCAATGGCAAATCCCTGTGCGAGACGGACCACCTTGATATTCCACTGCAGCCCAACGTTGAATTCCACGGCCAATCAGAGAGGCCGCAGCTTGTCTCCATCCTTGGTCTTCTTCTTCAAAATGCCGCAGCCCACCTTGGAACGGACGCTCTGCACACGGCTCCAGTCCGCCGGCGACCAGTTCCGCTCCAAGTCTTACCGCTAGCTCTACAACCGCACGTGGAGGGATGACAAGGCCGGATACTTCACGAAAATGAGGCGCTGCTGGAACATTCTGTGTAACTGCAACCCGATCTTCCAAGCAAATTTCGATCCTGCAGAGAGTCGATCCGGCACCTATCGGGATACGCAATATGGGAGCCCTTGGTTTTTCTCGAAGATTGCTGCTTTGGGGATGGGCTGCCACGGGTGGAAGCTGGGGCTCTTGGTTCAACCACATTCTCACCTGATCCCTGCATACTGCCAAGAAGAAAATCATATTTCGAAGGTTGTCGAATTGATAGTCCAATTATTCAGCGTCTAAAGCGTCTACGCACTCGGTTGAATTGTTTTCTAGAAGTTGCCCGTGAAAGGCCGGGGATCTGATTTCGTTTACATGATCTCTTTTATCTTGGCTCTACTACCTTCCAACAACCTGAGTAGTTGCATGCATATACCATTTCCGCCTCCTTTGATATCTACAGCATGTAGAATTTGGCAGTGGCACGCACAGGGTTGTTGAGGCTCTTTAAATCGGCCACATTATGGTCCGTTTGAATACACTTACCGTACCGCGACCAAGTACAACATGCTGTATCCCTGGATTGATCCAGAACAAGAGCAAGCATATTCTGGTCCTTTGAGGGACCCTAATCGCTGATCCGTGGGAGAAATGACCGGATTTGGATTACCTGCTATGCTACCCGTCCACCGTGCTCATACTCTCTAACGGGATTGGACCGGCATGGAGCATACATGATATTCCCGTAAGTCACCCACAATGTAGCTTATCTTGTCGGGTCAAGGGAATTGGCCGCAGAGGTCCGGTAGGTTCAAAAGCTCCATGCTGAATGTAGACTGCTAGGGTCAGGTGTATGCTCATGACGGTGTCGGACTCATCAAGCAGACCAGGACAGTAGCCCTCATAGCACGTTGAGGGAAGCCGGTCGCGGCCGAATGAATCTTCTCATTTTTGTGCTTCTTCTCGCCTAACCGCGCTTCCGAAGTCGAGTCAACTAGGTCCCCGACCGTTTGTTGAGGTCTCTTCCAAGTCAGTATTCGAGACGGGTTAGTGGTGTCCAGCGCGACTGGCAAGTCAACCCTACCTATCCCTTCCGACTCGAATCAAAGCTCGACGACGTAGTCTACTCTCATAATTGTGACGGGGTTCCTGGATAAAGGTCGCTATGTCCCTTTGGTAGTTCCGGATCATTTCCCATCGCCGTTAATGAAGAAATCAGCTGTGCTTGGTAGGGACCGAGGTGGGACCAAGCGATGCCAATCGGCTGTGTAGGGAAGTCAAAAAAACGGCCATATTGAGTATGAAAGGGCTTTTTGCTCTCCGATCCTAGTATTCAACATCCGAGCATGATGGTGGGAGAACAAAATCTACCTTCGTTGTTGTCTTCTCTTGGGGGTATCCGCGCGTTCCAACGTTACGGCGCCGTAGTACTTGGCACTTTCCAAGTGAGGCCAGAAGACAAAGGCCTAGGAATCACACCTGCAATTTGTGGTGGGCCACACAATTATTCTTCCATTGCCTCCTCTATCATGATCCAGTAGTCGAAATGGCTAGCTGCAATTGCATGTCGCGGGCTCAGACTCTCGAAATGCTTGGCGGTCCGCGGCAAAACCTCGGCAAAACGGAAGCTCACAACTATTACTTTGGACCATCTCATAGCTGCATCAACACCGTGTGACTACCTGAAATCTATCAAATGCGGATTTATAGGTCTCTCCGATTCGCCTGGTCCCATTTTGAGTCATAAGGTCGACAATCTGCAACGTAGTTCGCGATCTGATACTCACATAAGCAAGTGGCTGGGAGGGTTTCATAACCCCGGCGCGACTGTTGCTGACCTCACAAACCACTGCTACCCTCGCCTCTGACCATCTGCCACCATCAGCTGCCATCAGCTGCCATTCAGCAACTACGAAAGCCGGTCTAATATACTCTGAACCACCCGCACGATCTTCTCTCGAACCCTCCGCCACTCGACCCCACGAGCACACCATGGCGCAACCACTACCCTACATTCCGCTCCCATACCGCATTCTACTGCTCTGGTTCGAACCGCTCGCAGCTTTCAACGGTGCAATCATGTGCCACTGGGATCCAGCCGCGTTTCTAGATGTTATGACCGCTACCGCCGTTTACACACCCTCCCACCAGATCATCTTCGACCAGCTCGCGGCCACATACGTGTTGTTCGCCTTCAATCAGGCTATCGTACTCCGCATCGCTAAAGATCTAAGAGTCTGGAAGGCAATGGTGCTTGGAATGTTAATATGCGATTTCATTCACTTGTATGGGAGCTGGAGCGTCATGGGTACGGAGATGTTCTTGAATCCCATGCTCTGGAGAGCGGTTGATCTAGTAAACCTGGTCATGCTATTTGGGCCGATAATGGTGCGGACGGCTTTCTTGATGGAAATTGGTTTGAGTAAGAATGGAAAGAAGAAGGCGTAAAACCCGGCGGTTCCTCTGGAAAGCTCGAAAGAGTTTCTACGTTCCGCTACAATGGTCGTCCTTCGCACACCGTCATTTCCTAACATAGGTCCAACTCAACATACCGTCAGGGTTTCCGAAAACCCCATGCCAGAGTCAGAAGAAGTGCAGCTTCGCCAGCGTTCGCGTGTATACTAGTGCATTCAGTTGGGCGTGTTGGCTAGATCGGATGAAAGAACTTTCTAGCAGTCATGCCTTCCTCCCTAACTCTTCCGGCAGTTGCTCTTCATTTGCAATTGGAGCATCTGGCCGGCGAAATAACAAGCATACTCCTCCCGTCCCGTTCCCAGCTATCCCGCTCTCTGATATCCTGCGTCCCTACAGTCATCAGCACCACCTGATGCGCCTGATTTTCAATTTCTCGATGTGAATACGCAATCAACTCGCCCGTCGGTCAAGACATCATGGCGTCTGCCCAAACCTCGCAGATTTCGACCGTTATCGTTGGAGCCGGTGTGATCGGACTCTTTGCCGCGTTCCAGCTTGCTATCCTATGTAGAAAGACTGGGCACCAAGCCAAGATCACCGTCCTCGAGGCTCATGACGCCGTGTTCGCTGGCTGTTCCGGCAACTGGTCCGGATACATGACTCCTTGGGAGGACCCACCAGAGCTAACGACATTCTCGATGGACCTGTGGAAAACGCTTGCAGCTGCGAGAGCAGACTTCCCGAGTACATCTGATCCATGGGATCATGTTCATTTTCTCGTCAGACCTGGCATAGGAACCTTCCTTGAGAATCTTCCTGATTGGCTGCATCCTGAAGAAGACTGGGATG
Organism: Clohesyomyces aquaticus; assembly: GCA_002105025.1. NCBI lineage: Eukaryota > Fungi > Ascomycota > Dothideomycetes > Pleosporales > Lindgomycetaceae > Clohesyomyces > Clohesyomyces aquaticus. The sequence continues at coordinate 154,664 of MCFA01000063.1, read as the reverse complement.
TTCTCCAAGAGATGCTTCCAAATTGTGCACCTTCTGCGGCAGCGTAAGTACACCGTGGAAGCACACGACGCAGCATCTGAATTGATCTCAGTGAGCCGTCAGATATTGCCGAGTGGCTCGAGGTACAGTGCGGACTTCTCGGCATTGACATAATCCTCTCCAGCGTCGTGCACTCCGCAGAGCTGAATCATCGCAATATGATTGCAGCGGTGACCTACTCCACCAGAGACGGCGCCGACGTCCGAATCCGAGCAGACAACCTCGTCATTGCCGCCGGTGCTTGGACTGAACGCCTGTTCGATAAACTGTTCCCGAGATCAGACGTTGATCTCCAGTTTGACGCACCCAGCGCGAAAGATTACCTTGTCCTCCAGAATCAATTGGTGCCTTTGGTCGAAAACTCTATCAACAAGGTTTCTTTGGATGACGTGGTCGGACATCAGCTTGACTTCATCGGCCGCTTGGACGAAACCATCTGGGTAGGTAGCGAACTTGATGCAACGCCTATTCTGCCTCCGCCCGGTACTGTTATACACCCGGATCAGAAGACAATTGAAGAGCTATACGAGTATTCCAAACGCTGGGTCCGAACAGATTTCCGACCAGGATACGACCCGGAAAACGAATATCCAGAAGATGAATATCCAGAGGAAGAATTCCTAGAAGAATACAACCCGGAACTTGAAGGCCCAGAAGAAGAGGAAGACGAGCCACCTCCACCACAGCCAGCGATTCGACGCTCATCTGCCTCAACCCCAGAACCTCGTCCTCTCTACTCGCCCAGGATTGTCCAAAGAGTGCGAACCTTTTTGCCAAGAACGGTCTCTGGTTGTCCAGTCATTGCAGAGGTGACAACTGCCAAGTTGATAACTGGAGTTCCCTTCAACCCACCCGGTCATCGTTCAGGGGTCTTCATCAATTCTGGCCATTATATTGACGGCCTGTATCAAGCCATTGGGAGTGGATTACTCATGGCACACCTAATCCTTGGACGTAAGCCCGAATTGGACATGGAGCATTTCGGTCTCCATTATAAGAGCGAACGGTGGCGTAATTGGTCAGATCTAGGAGAGCGAGACGAGGTGTCGGCCAAGAGGCTGAAGGAGGAGGAAGTCTGACATTGCTATCATTATTTTCCACAGCGGCTCGCTTTTATTTTTGGTCTTGTATGTATTTACGGGCAACAGAGAGTTCTCATCAAGGCTCGAAGAGCCACGACGGCGTGAAATCAGGTGTCTTACGCGGGCATTGGACGCCGGAAGTTCTCATCCGGGTCTCTTTCGCTCTTTCTGCTGGTTCAGAGAGACGTTTTGTTAGAACAGTATAGTGTTGTACATGGAAGGTTGATAGATATTTAGTTGCAGGTGGGCAAACGGGCTCTACATGCACGTGTCCGCGTGACGCTTGGCGCGTGTGAGCTGACAACCTCGGAAGTCGAGGTTCCATCCTCCTATCTCTCAATCCGCTCGACATCGTGCAATGGCTCCCCCACAACTCTCGAAGCCAACAACATGATCATCTATTCGTTCCTCCTATCTGTACATATATGTTCCCATTAGTATACCCAGAAGTCGAATAATGACCCAAAGCGACATGCGATCGAAGAGCCCTGAACCTACGACAGTTGACCTCGAGTATGGCGACGGCCCGACGCACAACCCACCCGTGAGAGCGACGGATGAACCAAGCTCTGAGACACATGCCGGGACTCCGGAGATAAATGGCTCTCAACCATGGTCCAGATTGGAGAAATTCAGGCTCTCTCACCCTGTGGCAAAGAAACTCCATGGGGTCGTCCAATGGTTCCAAGGTCCTGAGCCACACACAACATACTGCATCCGACCTATATTCGAGCGAGTTCAAACTGTTCCTTTGCGGTTGCTTCATCGCCTTCCAAAAGCAGCAAGAGCTGGTGTTCTCTTGGTTACGTTTGGGCTCTGGGTTGCTCTGTTCGTGGTGGTCATATCTCGATTCAGCCTCCCGAAAGACATCGCTGGATTTGGGGCTCCGGTTCGACTTGCCTGCACAGCAAGACTGTGGTATATATTCCAACGTCAAGGCGATACCTACGCGGGATGTTACATGCGTACTAACCATTGTGCAGGCCAGATCCTCAGAGCTGTGGGTTGGACGGCAGGAATTGCCTCCCCTTTGCCAATCAAAGCTTTGCCTTCAGCTGCCCAGCTGACTGTGGCCGTTCCCAAGTCCTCAACCCTCGAACAATTGGCAATGAGCAGATCATATACCAGCCGCTGGTTGTCGGTGGTACACCAGATGCAACGGAGGATGAGCAGCCAGTATATCGGGGTGACTCGTTCATCTGTGTTGCCGCAATCCATTCTGGCCTCTTGAGTAATAAGAATGGGGGCTGTGGCGTCCTTTCTTTAGACGGCGAGAGAGGTAGTTATGGTTCCGTTGAGAGACATAGTATTCCTTCCGTGGGCTTTCCATCGACTTTCCCTATGTCCTTCAGTTTCAATCAAGAGAAGCGTGCCGTTGACTCTGCTAGTCAATGCCGTGATCCTCGATGGAACCTACTGACCATCTCTACCATCTTTACTGTCATTATATCCCTCTTTACTGGCCATCCTGCTACCTTCTTTTTCCCAATCTTCATCATCATATATTGCCAAATATCCTTAGCTTCGGACGCTCCTTATTTCGGCGACTATCCATCCGCAGTTTCCACGGCCATTGGTAACTTTCTTCCCGCTGCCTTTGTCGCGGGCTTCATCTATCATTTCTGCATCCGCAAGACTCTAAAGAATCTCGACGCACAAATAGACAAGACTATATTATGGGTGGGTGGGTGCTGGGTTGGTGCGCTGACCAATATCACTATGAATAAGATACCCATCCAGCGCCTCTTGCCACAAGATGTAAACCAACAGAAAGGGGGTGTGGCAGCACTCGTTGTCATCATACTCGTATTGTTATTGGCCGCGCTGTATCAAGCATGGTGCTTCCGAAAAGAAGGAACCCTTCCACGATATCTAACTCTGTACGCCATATTTGGGGTTACTCTGCTTGTCCTTCTCGCCATACCAGGATTCAGTCTACGTATCCACCACTATATCCTAGCATTACTCCTGCTTCCCGGAACTGCTCTACAGACGCGGCCAAGCCTTCTCTACCAGGGACTTCTTGTTGGATTGTTCATCAACGGAATCGCACGGTGGGGATTCGCACCAATTCTCCAAACGAAGGCAGCCCTTCAAGGGGATGCGCTCCTCGGGCGAGCCATTCCAGATATCTTGGCACCGGTTATCAACTCCACCAATATCACCTTCTCTTGGGATGGACTAGCGCCGGGCTACGAGGGTGTCAGCGTTCTCGTCAACGACGTGGAGAGGTTCCGCGGGGCACATGTCGGAGTCGATAACTCGTTTACCTGGCAAAGACATGCGATGGACGCTCCCGAATTCTTTCGCTTTGGTTTCGTCAGATATTCTTCGTTTGGCGGTATATCGTACAGCGACTTTACCAGGGCTGGCATCTGGCAGGCCAACGGGTCTTGGACTGATATACCACCTGGGGCGACCTAGCGCCAGTATGTCGTAGAAACGTTTTTATCCTCAGGAGTCCTCGACACTGTGCGCAACCCACTTGTGTATACCGGTGCTGCGGCGTGCATGCTCGTTGGCCATTGGCGACCATGTCGACGTCCTGTTGCGCGGGTCGCCCACTCGATCGCGTCCGACCCCGCCGTCCTTCACCAAAAGTTCCACCGTCACTGTCATTTTCCGCATTGTCGGAGCTTCTCTGATACGTTGCCTACTTCCAGAGACAAGAGACGTAAGTGCGTGGGCTCGATTACATCGGTAGAGGGTAGTGACGTCTAAGGCTGTCCACCAGTGGCAGGATACATTGGGCCGTAGGCGACACCGATGGTATACATCGTGGCTGTAAGGGGGTGCAAGAGATGAGAGGCTATGCGTTCGTGGTGAAGAGTTCGGACTTCTTATTAAGGCTTGTAGTATTCCAGCCGCAATTATGGTAGCACAATATAGCCATAGACACGGCCTAATACCTTGCCAAGTCAAGAGACCGCTGAATGGAAGAGCGGGTTCACCGGTGTTGACGAACCGCCTTGTCCACGTGCAGAAGCCACGTCTGTTATCAAGCCACTTCGCTGGCCCACTACGCTAGGGCCTCCATACGGATAGCCTACTTAGAACAAGCTGGGGAGCAAAAAAAGTGCCCACATCCAGGATCGAACCCACGGTAAAAGAACTAAACTATCTAGGGGAGGCGGGCGGCGGGGAAGGAAGGAGAGAGGGGAACTTACTATCTGAGATATTGTGCCCGAAGGCACTGCGCCCGAAGGCGAAAGGACTTGTAATTCGGGGGTTTATATACCTATTATTTCGAACCATGGAGGGGAAAGATTTTGAAGTGTGGGCGGGGAAATCCCGTGCCTGATGCCACACTGGTGACGGTCAGCGTCACTGACCGAGTGCACTTGCCTCACGGCCGCCATCGTAGCATACCAAGCCGTGCGAATTACGAAAACGAAACACTGTCGCGCGTGCATCATGACGAGGATGCATTGGCTTTGCAGCCCCAAAGTATTTAGCTTATACGTCTGCGTGTTTACACACATTCCCGCTTCAAGCCATGCAAACATTATTCTCTGCCTCCGCTAGGTACGACTGAACTCTTGTGCCCTCCATCGATCGAGTAGTTCTGTCTGTTATTTTCTCATTCTCACTGGTTAACAGACCTTCATACGCCGCTGAATTTCTTCCATAGTCATGCCCCACACTCGTTCTTCGTTCTCGCGCACATCATCATCATGCGCGGGTCACCAGTACACGGTTCCTCATAACGAATATAATAGTTTTTACGCAAGTTGACCCCTCATTCAGTATAACTAAATCTCGATATCCACGACACCCCGAAGTCTCTAGCTACGTTCTGTGTTAACATCACATCTTCCTTCTTTCCATAATGAAAATGGTGTAGGTCTTTTTTAGTCCCCGGAATTCTTCCGATACAAGGTCTCGAGGGAAATTTTAGTCCCCGGAGCTCTTCCAAGTCCACTGAATCTGCGAGGAGCAATTTTATTATACTCATGTACATTGACAGGAAGGTACTCAGTCCCACCGAATACGTCAAGGCTCGCTGCTGCACTTCCTATTGCAGCAGCAGCTTCGGCCATGAAGAAAATGGTGTCTTGTTTGATTGCTCCAATCCCGCCAGTCATGGAGAAAGCCGCCGTGGCATTTATTGCTCCAGGCGCAGCAGCCATAAAGAGGTCGGAGAACGATTTAATTTCAGATAAGTTGCAGAGGCAGTTTGACCTCCACCAGAGAGGCCATGTGGGCCCAGCTTGATACTTTTATTCACATGTATCAAATGGCACCTCTTTTTAGTAGCGGTCTTGCAAGAATTTGTTGATGGCAGGGTAGTGTGAAGGTAGGTAGAAGGGGAGGTTTATATACCTGGGGGTGGGAGCAGTCTGGCAGCCCAGTACCGAACTGGAAGCTTCCAAGCCTGGCAGAAAATGCTCAAGGTGGCCGATCGGACCAGACTCTCGGCTGACGGCTCTCGCTTTCAAACGCATAAAGTTCTCGTGGGACACTGACGTATTGAGCAGGTTCTCCCACTGCACAGTCCGGGAATGCTACAGCCAATTTCTTGGTACCCCCATGAGCGAGCATATCACCGGACCCTAGCTCAAGCGGCGAAGCATTTTTGTGCTTCCCCCCTTCACATTCGCAGACACTCCCACTTCACAGTCCAAGAACTCCACTGCCGCATGCCAGTGAACCCCCTTGTCGAGACCCTCGCTCTCAGGAAGCATCACGCGCTTCCCGGGTCCCTTCACATCCGCAGGTCAGGCTAGGCAGCAACCAGCTCGGGAGCGCTGGCCGTCGCTGGGACAGGCATTTCCTCTTCCGAACCTTTTCCACGAAAACCCTGACGGCTTCCCCACGGTGTATATAAAGCGCCCTGCCCAACGACTTTCTGCCTTCCTCCTCCCACCAGCATGCACTGACGTCTTCTGAATAAAAACTCCCACGGCATCAGAATGAGACCCATTCCGCAATAAAAGACCCGAAAGCACTAGCCGATGCTTTGTCTGGGAGCAGCCTCCGTCTTAAAGAAAAATCCTCCGCGTATTTGATGCGGCGCCTGTTTTGCAATAAACACCCTGAAGTCTCTTCAGATGCTTCATCTAGAAGCAGTCTCGGTCTTAAAAAAGTTCAACAGCTCATCGACATGGCACCTACTTTGCAATAAAAGGGCGAAGTAAGTACGCAATGCTTCGTCTGGAAGCAGTCTTTGTCTAAAACAAGCCGATGATTTGGCCAATGGATCTCTGGCTGTCCTCGTGTTTAAGAACAATAGAAAGAAGAGTGGTGGCCTGGCCTGGGAGTTTGAGTCTAAAGACAATAGATGGACAATGATGTGGAGTCTTTGGCCTCCTGTTCACAATGCTCAATCTTGATTCGATGGCTTTGTCTGGAAGCCTGTCTGCAGCAATAAAGTCAAGCTGGTTATGGCCCATGGAGCTTTTAGCCGTTCCTTGTCTCCGACCTGTCTAGGCGGCTCTGCGTCTCCAGGATGGACTTTGGCTCCGGAAGTTCGAGTCAAGGGTGCAGCAATAAAATCTGGAGGCATCAGTAGCATGACTTGCTCGATCGGATATTGGATGGCTGTGCCGTCTAAAAAATATCGAAGATCTCACAAATGAGCTCTGTTCTGTTCCGTCCTATTCCTCCCGTAATAAAAATATGGCGACTGGAACCAATGGCTCGCGTGCTCTGGAGCACGCAACCAAAACTCGACGACTAAAATGAGGATATGAAAGATACGTGGGCTCTGTTCCGCTCTGTGTTGTCCCCTGAACCATAAAATTACGGAGGATATTCGTCATGACTGCGTTGGAGAAGAGTTGGGGAATAAAATCAAACTCTCAATCACTGATGTCTGGGGCGGCTGGTTCTGGTCTGTTCCTCGAGCTATAAAAATGCAGAGTTCACTCGTGATGACTGCGTCCGGGAGGAGCTGGGGAATAAAAAATGTATTATTAGAGTCCATGTCTGGGGCGGCTGGCCCGGTGCTGTTCCTTAAGCTAGAAAACCGCACAGAGAGAGAGTCATGGTTGTGTTGGAGACGGATCGGTGAAAACATCATTCGCCGAAGACTTTCATGAGTGGGACCGCTGGTTTCGCTGGCTGGGGCTGGGGAATAAAATGACCCCCGCAGACCTCGATGTCGGGGCTGCTGGTTCTGTGCTGTCCTGTTAGCAATAAAACAGTGCTGAGAAGGGTCTATGGTTGTGCTGGAGAGGGATTGGTGTATAAATGATTCGATGTAGACTTCCATGTGTGGGACTGCTGGTTTTGCTGGTTCAAGATGATGAGGGGATTGCTTTGGGGCCTACAGAATAAGCGTGAAGCCGAGCTCGTCTATGAACTTGCGGAGGGTTGAAGAGATAGTTAGAAAAGATGTGGACGATTCAAACAATGGCGAATTATTGGCTCGAAATGTTGAAACTTGTGGATGTGTTCGACGAAGTGAGATTAAGAGAATGAGACAGAGCAAGCACGTGGAGGTTTGGAAATGTTTCTATGTCAAATGACAACGTGATATTGTCTTGAAGGAAAGAACGGATATAAGACACTGAAGTATCCCCCACTCTCCATACGCCTGAACTCCAGGGCGCAAGATTACCGGGGTCTTGTTCCATACGATCCTCTCTCGAACAGAGACGACCGTCCAAGATTCCTCCATAACAATAGCTATCAGACAGATCCAATCAGAGCCTCGACTCGGTGTCGTCCACTTCCTTCTCCCGGAAAGGCTCGTACTCATAACACATCAAATTCGTGACCGGGCTCCCTTCTCATCTCCACTCTACATCTTCCTCCTCCCAAGCCCCCTACATAAACGCCTGTGCCATCTTCGCCATACTAGCCAACCCCCCAATCCCACTTGCAATACCCTGGATGTTCCCAAACGCGCCTCCTCCCCCGCCACTCTCCGGCCCATAACCTTCACTTCCATAATATCCACCTCCTCCCCTTGAGCCTCCTCCATAGCTTCCGCTCGAGTGCCCGCCCCTCGCGCCCGCCCCTCCCATTTCGGGAAGATTGACGCCAAACTGTCTGGCCAGCTTATGCAAAACTCCGCCCGAGACGAGCGGCATGATGACCATGAAGAAGACTTTGTACGGGTGGCGGCGCGCGTAGGTCCATAGTTCGCGGAGCAGGTGCCGGAATTTGCCGTATAGGTATTGTAGGTAGCCGTCTCGAGGACGGCGTTTGTAGTGCGAGGTGCTGGAGTGATGGCGCGAGGAAGAGGAGTAGGACGAGCCGGCGTAGCTGCGTGCGTACCCGGGGCGGGAAGAAGAGTGGTGGCGCGAGGACGAGGATCCGGTGAACCAGCCCATTACTAATGTGCTTTAAAAGTCTAAGGGATGTGAAGATCCGGTTCGAGGTGAGGTGGTAAAGGTTCCCTGTGTAAGGTTTCGAGGAGGGAGGTTTGCGCAATTCGAGATCGGCCTGCGGCTTCGAATATCGAGCTTCAAGGCTTTGCGCAGGTTCAACGAGAGCGCTGGAAAGCTGAAGCCCAGATAACAAGCTTCAGATGGATCGCAACCAATGCGCTGGATGGACAGCGTGGCTAGATGTCGTCTCCTAGGCGTCCGGTGAAAGTGGAGATTGGGCAGCACCCATTCGCCTCAATCCAAAGCTCTTGTCTTTTCAGCTCGCGGCGGTCCGTCGAGCGTCGCAAGCCGTCCAATCCAAATGCGCAAGGCTATCGGACGTTCAATGCGCACACTCAAATCGTATCCAAGATGTAGAATCAAAAGTCAGACGGTCTTGAGAAGCGGGGGGCGAGGGTAAGGTATCAAAGGAACTTGTGGAGAACGTGGATCCCGCAGACCGACTTTTCTGATGGTCGGGGTCCCTGAGCTTCAGAGGTGGCTTGGCGGGAGGTTGGGGAGCTGTGGACCCACAGCTCGGCATGCACGGTGTCTTGCGTGAACCTCAGACGGACAAATCATGATTGGTTGGGGGCCAAGATGCGTCGAAGTATCTGGACATCAGTCTGGTTGGACCAAGGGATGCTGTGATGGGACCACTGTGACTGTATAACGGAGGTAGCAGCATGCTCATGCGGAACTACGGTCGAAGTAAGTCGCTCATTTCAGTGCGGTCCTGGAGGACGGTCGCCTGTTTCCACGAGAAACGACCTGCTCAGCTGTGGGAGGTGATGTGAATATATCTTTGGAATTAGTCTATCTAGAAAGGAGAACACGGATGGCAAAAGTGAAAAGAAGAAAAGCCGGATATCGTTATTCAAAGCCGTTGGATCCAAAGAAACGCAATCGTTCACGAAAGGTTGCAAGTCCATCTCTTGACCCGCATGGGGTACCCGTGGCGTTTTCGTAGCCATCTTCATCATACGGTTCCCACTACGACGCACCCACCGCATGCGCAAACACCTTTTGAGCGAGATCGCTCAGCAGCCTTGCCTTATCCGCCTGCGGCAAATCACTGAAAACCGCATACACGCTCTTCCCCTTCGCATCCCGGACAGAGCCCAGTCTATTCCCCGCCACTGCACCCGCCACCATGCCCGGGAAGTTCGCAACAATGAAACCCATAGCCCCACCACTGAGACCCCCAACAATGCTCCAGAACTTGCCCGTGGGAGTTGCATTCTGTCCCTCTGCCATTCCCTCCTCCCGCAGCATTTCCTCAAACACGCCGCCGAACTGCTCGCTCGAGAATCGGTTGTGACTCTCTTCTGTGCTGCCTGCGGGCGCGGAGCCGAAGCCGAATGCCGACCAGGGAAATCCTCCGCCCGTCGCACGAGGGATCTCCTCTTCGTCTTCGAAGTCGGGGGATGCAGCGCCGGGAAAGAAGCTGCGCGTTGCATCGTAATCGCGGCGACGGCCGGCGTCGGAGAGTGTGTAGTAGGCATCGTTTATCTGCTGGAACTTCTTCGTACGGGTAGCGCGCTCGGGTGAGTCCTGGGGCACGCGATCAGGGTGATATTTCAGTGCTGCTCTGGGACAAGTTAGATCTGGGATACGGGGTAGGCAGAAGGGACATACTTCTTGTAGGCATCTCGGATTTGTTGTTGTGTCGCCTTTGAGTCTATTTCGAGGGCCGCATCTGACGATTTCCATTAGTTCTCGGAGTGACTCTTTTTGGCTCCAGGAGCTTACAGTAGTCTACTGATGGTGCTAGAAATGGTCAGCCTAGGCTGCAAAGAAGGCCTGGGGTAACCATACCAGACATTGTGATGGTGCGATTTCGAGCGTTTACAAGCACCGAAGTTTGATAGAGTTCGGTGTGTCTAGGGTTTGGGAAATAGCTTGTAGGATGCGGAGGAATAAAATGAGAATCTGCTGGGAGAGCGAATGCTTTGAAGGACAGGCTCGCGTCCCCCGGTGATGTCACAGCCTGACTCTGGTTTCAGCCACTGTGGCTTCAGCGTCCCGGTCTTGGCAGGTGCGCGTTTCCATCTTCACGCGAAGTTTGCCAGGTTGTCTCGTAGAATTCATTTCGGTTCATGTTGTATGTACAAGCGGGTATTGGGCAGTGGTAAGATCACCTCCACAATCCCGAAAAGTAAAGAGAGTCCTTTGGAAATTATAGCGTATAGGGTTTCAGGATGCGCCCGAGAATATGCCCATACTTCTCTCTGAAATACATGCTGCTTGTACCGTGGAATCTAACCTGAGATGGCATCTTAAGCCAGAGTTACTCAGTTATGGCGGCAATCAGAAATCATGGTGCATAATTTAAAGAGTTGAATGAGTTCGATTGGATCCGTCACCTCAAACACCGACTGCAGCGTTTGTGCACCTCTATACCCAACCAGAGAGGAAAATAGGCTGATCACCGCGCCAACATACCCTAAAAAAACAAGAAAGCAAGCATTAAAACCGGGCTAAGCAGTTAAGATTACACAAGTTCCGAATGAAGAAGCTTCCCAAACACCGACATGGACCAAAGAGCTCTTTGCAAATGACAAGCAACCAAGAAAGAGGATAAGGAATACTCATTTCCGTCTCGTCCTCCCTGATCTTCTTCTCCGCTCACTCTCTCTTTCTCTTTCTCTATCTCTGTCTTTCCCACTGCTCCTTGAGCTTTCCTTGCTGGACTTCGAGGTTTGAACCTTGTAGCTCTTGTCATCAGCCTGCGGGATTACATCGACTAAGACATCGGGATCATCTTCCTCGCTCAACTCTTCTTGCAGGCCTGAGCCTGGGCGTCCGAGTGAAGGGTCAGAGTAGCTGCCTTGGACACCAGCGCCAGGTACAGTCGCGCGCTGGACCGGTACTGGAACGCGGCGCGGCATGGACATGTAGGTGCCGTCGGCAGGAACCGAGCCAACTCGTCGAGTGTATGGAGGCTGCCCCGGAGCAGGTGCTGGAGACTGCTGAGACCCTTGAGGTTGCTGGGGGGAAGAGCTCTGCCCTGGACTGTAGTAGTGTAGCGGCTCAGCAGAATAATACTGATAGTCGGTTACAGGAAAAGGCACGAGCTTAGGCGGCTGAGCGGACGACGACGAACGACTTCTTGTAACAGGTGAGTGATCGCGGTTGTCTTGCAATGATGAGTTTCGCGAAGAAGACGACTGAGGTCGGAATTGTCTTGGCGGGGTAGGCTCTCGTTGATACCTTTGCGGAGACCCCGACGGAAACCCTCCAGGCATATCGCGGGGAGGACTGATCCGCGGGGGCGGCGTCGCTGGGTGCCGACTGCTCATCGAGGTAGAACGAGATCCCGCCCGAGAGGGCGACCCAGAAGAACGGACCGCGGAATCCCGAGACAAGCGGCCGTTGTACGCGTTTATGGGAGCATAAACAGGCTGACCGTTTGGTCCTGGAACCACGAAGCCAGGTGCCTGTGGCTGCACTAAATTCGTTGTTTCCGAAGCGGCTGATGGAGACCGCTTTCGGCTACTCGGCCTGGTCTTGTCCTTCTCCTTTTTGTCTTTGGGTCGGGATGAGAAGATAGAGCTCCGACGCTGAGGCTTCTTCGATTTTGTGCTCCCAGAGCCGGAGCCGCTCACTTGACTTGAAGTGCTAACAACTGCATTGCTTACATTCGCAACCACAGGTATGACTGCGGGCATACTGACTGGTCGGGCTCTTGCCTGTGGGCGCGCTGCAGGCGCCCTTGGGCGCAAAAGCCGGTACTCGTATACTTCGAGTTCTTCTTGACTGAGTTGCACATTTTGGTCGCCTGTTGCTCTTGCAAGTCGGATCTTGTCCAAGACCCGCTGGAAGAGAAAATCATCGTACTCCTCTTGGGGCATTGTGACTCCGGTCGTCTCGTCGTAAAACCCTTCGTCCTCTTGATACCCATAATCATCCCCATACGCCAACCCATCTATAGGTCCTGTCCTTTGCTCCCAAGCTCTTAGGTCCATGTCGTTGAAATAAAGCTCATCCGGATTGTAATACTGCTTGCCGTTGATATTTTTTAGATACCCAGAATCTAACGAAACGCCGTTCTTCTCATCCTCACTATCCAACTCCTGAAAACGATAGACATCCTCGGGCTCCTCCATGTACTTCCCCACACCTCCCCTGGCCCCGGGTGGTCTTCCCCATGGGGGCATCGAATATGGAGCTCGCGGCCGACCACCTAGACCGCCTCCTCGGAAAAAGCTGACTCGATCGGTTTATCGAGGAACGCGGCATGACCAAGAATGGTGACGCCGGACGCTCCAATGAGCCAGAGAACTGTGCCAAAGGGAGATGCAATGAAGCCCAGAGGAATTGCGACAACAAGAAGAGCAGTGTAGAGCTGGGAGGTGGTCGCGCGGAAGGTGCCAATCTCGAGGTCGTTGCCTTGGAGCTTGCCAATGCCGTACATGCCGCCAATGACAAGGATGATGACGAAGAGAAGAACCAAGTTGGTGATCAGGCTGTAGATGGAGAGCATCACGAAGACGACGGCATAATTGCTGGAAAAGTAGCCCAGATTGTAGTTGATGCGGCTCTGCACCTCGGTGAAGTTGGCGGGCTTGGAGATGCGCTTGAAGTCGAGGAACTCGGAAATGGGGCGCAGATTGGCGAAGCGCGAGGTGATGGACTGGCTGCGCAGGCCCTCGAAGCGGCTGCCAAAATTCATCCTGGAGGTCAACACATCCAGCGGAATGTTGAGGCGAGACATGATGGAGGCGGCGGTGGGGGGTATTTGTGGAGGGCTGTCGGAGGGTTCGGGGTTGAGGAGGGTTTGTTGCTGGGCTTCTAGATCTGCTAAGGGGGACATGGCTGTTAGCTCTCACTGTTGGTTCCCGATGTGTACAAGATAGGTAAGTCCGGGGTCAGCTTGCGAAGATGTGGCCTCTCGAGGGAGCACACAACACGCGAGGCTATAAAGAAAACGGCTGCCTTACCAAGATGCAAAGAATAGCGGTTGCAGAGAGCAGCTGACGCGGCGGTCGGGGGCGAGGTTCGTACGGCGAGAGGAGTAACGTGAGGGAGTGCGCGTTCGTCGAGTCGGCGTGGGTGAACTCAACTTTTGATGAGAAGGTGCCGCTCGGACCGTCGTCGTCAGCCCCTGTCCACCAGGACCGGAGTCCCTATTTCAGGAGACAGCGGACGCAAGCCACCCAGAGCGCCCCAGCTAAGAAACAAATTAGCGACTGGGCGAGTTTCACATGCTGCGTTTGCCACGTTCCTCGCTGCCCTCGCAAAAGGCCACGAAGGCCGTAACGGGAGAACTGGCAGAGTGAATAAGACGCTGCAAGCCGGCACGCAGCTCTGGGGGCCCGCGACTGCATATATACACTTAGCCATCACGGCGCTGCTACCCCGCCGAGCGGCTGATTGGACCACGTTCGGTGACTTGAAGGGCTCCAAGGTGCACTCCAGACGCAGCCGCAGCCGCACAAGTGTGCACCCTTTTTTCCCTATCATCCGCAGCCACAAAGACCCCGACCCAGCGACACAACCACTTCCACAGGCACACCAACAACAGCTGCCTGCCATGAAGCCCAACGGCTTGCTTGCCCTGGTGCTGTGCATCTTCGCCGCCGCCGTCGGAGCCTGGAACAAAGAAGGTGCGTTGTGCTCTTTCTCCTGCCATCCAATTGCCCGTTTTGGGACTCTGTCCAAAAAATCCTGTCATCCTGCTAAACCCTGCGTCTACACCGCTTCACTTCTCCACCGCCACGCATCCAGCTAGACTAATAGGGCTAACCACCGTCTTACTGTGTAGACCACGAGATATTCCGGCTCCAAGACGAGGTTGTTGCGCACGAAGGGCCGAATGTCACTTTCTACGACCTCATCGGCGTCAAGCCCAATGTCAACCAAGACGGCCTGAACAAAGCCTGGCGCAAGAAATCCCGGGAACTGCACCCGGACAAGGCCCGCTCAAACTTCGTCGCCACCTACACGCTGAAGAAGAAGAAGGCTGGTGTCAAAGTGATCAAAGGGCCCTCGAAGAAGGAGATCGATGCGTTCATGAAAGATGCCACGACACGGTACCAGAGACTGACTGTCATTGCCGATGTCCTCAAGGGACCCGAGCGGGAGAGGTACGACCACTTCCTCAAGAACGGCTTCCCCAAGTGGAAGGGCACTGGCTACTACTATGCGCGCTTCCGCCCCGGACTTGGCTCCGTCGTCCTGGGACTCTTGGTCGTGTGCGGAGGAGGCATGCACTACTTCGCTCTGGTCATGAGCTGGAGGCGCCGCCGCGAGTTCGCAGAGAGGTACATCCGACATGCGCGCAAGACTGCCTGGGGCGACGACACCGGCATCCAAGGCATCCCCGGCACCAGCACTCCGCCCGTCGCAGCCGCCTCACAGTCCGAGGATACGGACGCCGAGGTGATTCCCAGGAACCGCCGCGAGAGGCGCATGTGGGAAAAGGACAACAACAAGAAGGAAAAGAAGGCCGCAGCCAGAGGCGTGCGAAGCTCGGGTATCAGCACCCCGGTCGAGGCAGAGCTCATCTCCGGTCCGCAAGGCGCAAAGCGGCGCATTGTAGCAGAGAACGGCAAAGTCCTGGTCGTCGATTCAGCTGGCAACGTCTTCCTCGAGGAAGAGACCGAAGAAGGTGTAAAGCAAGAGTTCCTGCTCGACGTGAGTCCTCCATTGCACCCCGTGTCTCATCAATTACAGTTACTAACTATTCGCAGCCCGATGAGGAAGCCCGCCCAACCGTCTTCGACACCCTTCTCTTCAAGCTCCCCAAGTACTTGTACCACCAATCCGTCGGTCGCATCCTCGGGAACAAGGACGCCGTTGACGAGCCCCTCCTCGGCTCCTCCGACTTGCCCGCCGACGAAGCGATGCTGCAATCCGCGACTGCCCAAAACGCCAACGGGGAAGCGAGGAAGCGCAAGGCCAAGGCCAGGGCTGCGGGTATGAGGTAGTCAGGGTGGAACATGTGGTCAAAAACGGCTGCTGTAAATGCTTTGAAAACAGGAGTTTCCATTGATACCTGGGGTTGCGTTCAGGAAAAGTGATTGGCCATCTATTGATAGGTTGATGTATCCGTCCCCATAGGGATGTCGCATGCATCGGTATGGCGCTTTGAGCATATGTAACAAACCCAATGTACCATTATTTTCAAGCACACAGTTCCCCTTGCGGGTATACTTTCCAATCGAACAGCACAAACCCCCCCTGGCGTGTATACGGCACAACCGAACATCTCTGATATCCAATTCATACTTCAATACCCATCAGGAAGTCGCGTGCCTCGGTATGGCGCTTTGAGCATACATGCCAAACTCAATGTACCATCATTTAAGATTTATTCCACAATGGAACGAACATACCTGACTCCTGATTCCATACTTCACAATCAACCTCAATCAAACCACGCTTCAATCATTCTCCAAAAAGGGATTATTTGCATTACAATCGCTATCCAGGACCCACATCACTTTCCAAAATATCTTACAATGTGAAAAAAGAGTCCGAGTGTGTGTGTGTGTGTGTGTGTGTGTGTGTGTGTGTGTGTGTGTGTGTGTGTGTGTGTGTGTGCAAGCCTCAGTTATCCAAAGCAAAGTTTGCTCCAACCATGCCACGCTATAAAAAGCCAAGCTTACGCTGACCGGACAAGACAAGCCCTAGAACCATTCCACCTAGACTGCGCAAAGGTATGCTGGGCAAGCAGAAGTATGCCAGTCGAGCAACAGTATCCAGGTGGTCCCTCTCGCAAAGTGATCCAAAACAGACCCAAGACTAGACGGCCAAACAACCAACCAACCGGACTATGCAATTCCACTTCAAGGTTCCTCGTCGCAAAACGCTGACACGCAAGCCATGATGGTATGTGTGATATCCAAGCCATGAGGTATTCCAACTCGTGCAAACAAAAGGGCTATGTGGTATCCTGACGATGCATATGCATTCCACAAAGGAGGCTGACTTCAAGCGGTCAGAAATCCAATTTGTCCAAAGAAATAGCGGGTTTAATATTCAGACGATGCAAGATGGATCCGCAAAGCGGCTCAACGTCGGAAGCTTGAACTGAGACCCGAGAACGCATCTGGAGAATGCCGGCCACCCATTAAACCAGCAAAGTCAACACTCTCATTGCTCACGTGTCGGATTCCTGGTGCTTGCTGTGATACGGGATTAGTGGACTGTAGAGTAGTCGGCTGCTGCGCTCCTCCAACACTCTGGCCGGTGCTCGCAGCAAAGGGATTCATGCTTCCAGGCGCCGGCACAGCAGGTGGCGATGCTACCGCGGGAGCGGACACATGCTGAGCGGAGTCGGGGCGCGGTGGAGCTAGCTGTGGATAGTTGTAGAGGGCGAGGATAGAGTTCTTGTCCAAGCCAGTGGCTGAAGCTTGGAAACCTGTTTGCTGAGGGTGCTGCTGCTGTTGTTGCTGCATTTGCCAGGGATTCGGTGTCGACATTTGCCCTGTCTGTGCTTGGAGACCGGGTTGATGCTGTTGAGCTTGAGCATCCCACGGGTTCGCCACTGCTGCCTGGGTCTGTACGCCAGATTGTTGAAGTTGCTGTCGCAGCTGCTGATGTTGGTACTGCTGTTGTGGCTGCGTCTGCTGCTGCTGCTGCTGCTGCTGCTGTGGCTGTTGATATTGCAATTGGGATTGCCATGGGTTCGGGGTCGCAGTGGTAACAGGAGGAGGTGGCACTTCGTTCGACATGATGAAGGGATTCGATGCTTGTGACGTCGGCTGGTTAAACGGATTCCCCGTTGACGGGGGCGGGGGCGTGAACATCTGGCTTCTGGCAGATTTGAGAAAGGGATTGCTGACGCCAGTTGGCGATGACAACGGCTGGTATTGCTGTTGCTGGGGTTGGGTTTGGTAGAAAGCACTGTACTGTTGAGGAATCTGTGGCATGGGCGGAGGTGTGAATGATTGATGGAAAGGATTTGTTTGGGGGTATTGTGGGGTCTGCGTCTGCCCGTATCCTCCCGTACGATTGGGAAACAAGGCTTGCTGCGGCTGTTGGTTGGAAAGCTGCATTCCCTGAAACGATTGTTCCAAGCTCTGCTGCTGCTGCTGCTGCTGCTGCTGCTGCTGCTGGCCGAAGGGATTCTGTTGCTGTTGTGGAGCAAAGGCTTGCTGCTGCTGCTGGGGGTAGGCCTGGTCTTGGATGGGTACTAGCTGTGCCTGTTGTAGGAAAGGATTGTAGGGATTGGAGGGCGAAGTTGGCTGAGCAGAAGTGGGACCACCGTACTGCAATTGCTGGGTCTGAAGCGGTGCGGCTTGCGGTTGTTCCACTTGCTGTTGAGCTACCGGGGCGGGGGCGACTGCATCCAAAGCATCGAATGGGTTCCCAAATGTCGTAGAAGCCGGCGCAGTGTTCGTCCTCTCAATGGATATGCCGTTAGCGCTAGGCTTGGTGGGAGGAGTGGGTGTATGTCCTCTGCTCGTGACGGGATTCTGTTCGCCCAATCTAATCAATGCTTCCACCGCTCTATCCAGATTTCCATTCAAGCCCTTCAGTACCGTAGCATTGCGTTTGTCGTCCGGAAAGCCCATGTCCCGCAAAGTCGCCAGCTTCGATTCAAGCCCGTCGCCGGAGGCATTCACATTGGATCCAAACACTCTCGAAGGCTTGTTCATCCGTGGAGGAGAGCTCTCTTCGCCGAACCCACCCAGTCCGGGGGAGACTGGTGGAGTGACGTTTCGGGGGAAGGTCGAGGACTTTGCCAAGCCGAATCCAAAGCGCTTCGTGGGCTTCGGCGGGAGTGGCGGAGGCCGGTCTTCTGCAGAGCTTGTGCTGCCAGTATTCTGCCTCGAGCCTGTCCTTGAATCGTTCAGGAACGCCCGCTGCTCGTACTTTTGCCGAATGAATCGCTCCATAGTGCTGTCCACCTCGTCGATGTCGATTGGAATCTGCGGCTTAGCGTTGCGGGGGTTGTAGGCCTTGTTCGACTCGATGTTGCCGATGCGCTTCATGTTCTGGGGCAGTTCAATTGTCTACACTCTGGCGGTGGGGGTTCGCATGCACTCACATCGACCTGGGAATTGTCCCACTTGTCCATACTCAGTGATTTGACCTTTGAGATGTGCGTGCCGAGCTTGCGGTGCAGCGCGGCGCATCGCATGCAGAGGAAGATGCCCAACTACCGACTTCGCGTTAGCAATAGGCGCGTAGAGGGCCGTGAAGCTTTGAAGCTTTCCACGGCCGCGAAGGGAAGCGCGGGGACCACTCACACTCCAGCTAGCCCATCCTGCAACGCATTGTCAGTTGGCCATCAAAACAGTGAGACAGCTTGGGGGCTTACTAACCTGGATTGCGCGCACCGCAGTCTGCACACTGCGAATTACCCGGGACTGTCTTGATGAGGTCCTGCAAGGTGCGCTCGTTTCGCGCCTGCTGGCGCTTGTTCAGGGCCGTAGTCATGGTGTTGCGTGGGAAGCCGCAGCGCAGCGCAGCGTCGAGGGTCGGAGGTTGAGCAGCAGTTGGGGACAGCGGCGAAAGCGGCAAGGGTGCGGACCGGGAAGGAAGGGGAGCTCGTGGCCGACGGGGTGTCGCCTTTATGCAGCACAGCGGATTATCGCGGTAGGCCCGAACGCATCATGACGGCGGATGGGTGTGGAGAAGAAAGGAGACTCGAGCTTGACACTGCTCCACGTTGCGATGCTTCACTAGTTCTTAGGGAGCGAAGCGAGTCGTGTGTCGTGCGGATGGGTTGTCAGTGGCGCGCGGGCATCGAAAGCCCCCTTCTGGGCAATAATCCAAATCATGAGCCACCTACCGGCTGGGAGGGCGTGCAACTCCAATCCCAAGCCAGGAACATGCACGCGAGGCCTGTCCAATCCGTTGGCTTGTGTGTCGTGCTTAAACTTAAATCTGCTGCCTCTCGAACCCCAGATCGTCCTTTAGACCGTTCTCCCCCAGGCCACGATCACTGCTCAGGCAACATATGATACAGTTCCTCGTGTGCCCAACGCCAAAAGTAATATTGATAGCAAGGTCTCGTCGGGGATAAACAAACCAGAATATGAGAGGTGGAGCACGCGAATCCCAACACTACTGATCGAAAGTAGTCTTTGCATGAAAGCCACCAATCCTGCGTATCTTAAGAGTCTCATCTCAACCATCTTCTAATCACGCGGCGTCATCAATTAGTACGCTCTGTTCTCCGTACGGGACCATCTCGGTCCCCTTTCCTGTCTCGAGGAGCTTGTAAACACCTGGTTCGATTGACCTCAGCTTCTTGTCCGCGGCCACCACCAGCGGGCCATTTCACTCAAACAACACGGCACATCAGCGTACCGGCACAACCTACGCAGCTCCGTAGCGGTACGCAAATAAATCCTCGTCGATAGTGCACGGTGGTCCATCGTCTAGCATACTGGCGGAACGAGACCTCTGCAAAGAAAAGTATGTCTGGCACGCAGGTGCACTCTTGCAACATTGAGGGGAGCAAGAGCCTTTATGTGCCGCAGTTGGTTACTTTTGTACGCCAATATGACAGACCATTCCACGAGGGAAGGAATGGCAGTTGATTATGCGTTCACGATTTTTATGAATGTGTGTGTAGGAGAGAAGAGGTCGCGGGCCCTGTGGGATTTTTGCAGGCGGTCGCCAAGGCGCTGACAAAGACTGGCCTTAGCTCGCCTCGCCAGGTTCTTTCCGAATTTTCCGCTACAAAGTTCCTCTCTCCCTCCCTTCAACCACATCAACTGCCAGAGCTCAACTCTGGGAGCGGCGCGATTTCGAGAGGATAATGATAGCCACACATCTTCTGAAGTAGCGCTGCGCTTTACTCATCGTACTACACCCCACGCTTGCCTGCTTCTCGGATTCTTTCATCCCTGGCCTTGAAGCAACTTATATTCTGTGGGAGAGTGAAATTGGTTTTTAGCAGGACCGTGTCTACTCCACCCTACCCGTTCCTTCATGAATGGACTAGGACTATATCAAGACAAACATATCAGCCTTTCCTTCGTGAATTTGTACCACCGGCCAGAACATACTTCCTGTTTGGTTGGGGTCTTGCCATTGCTTTCTCCTTCAGGAATGCCATCCCAACTCTTCTGAGGGGACGAACGCAAACAAGGTGCTTACCTGTTCCTCGCCGCTCGCCAACCGCGTTGCTCAGCCGCACTTTATCACCACCAGAGCGCCGGGACACCCGGGTCGCAGCCTCTGTGGCTGTGTGTTTCCCAAAATACACCATCAGCTGAACGGCTCTCCACAGAACCTGGGGTCAACCACAAGGAAGACGCCATGGTGATCCGGAATCGCCTGATCCGAGCAAGGAAACTTGTGGTGTGACCTATCCGAGAAGGACATTGAGGGTGTCGGGTCTTTCAAAGCAACTCCCACCTTTGGGGTCCAAGCTAGTATTGCTGCATCCACAACCGCGTGGGAGGATCACACTTTCAAGTGGAGGCGCTTCGGTTCGTGGATACATGAAAGTGTTCTCCAATCGGAGTGGCCATGAAGCGCTCAATGCATGAGCTACAATCGTGATATAGGACCAAATTCCCGGCCTTACTCTCTACCGATCTTACTCTTCATATCTTCACCATACCTCGGCCTATCTCGGTGTGTTAACGTAGCAACGCAGCGCTGCGCAATGGAACATCGGATAGTGAGACCTTTAGAATACTACCACCAACATTTCAATCTCTTTATCAATGGCCTTTCAGCTCGGCATAAACTGCACCTTTGCAAGATGGAGGGGAAACACAAATCATCCGACGCTGACTTTGGAAAAAGATCCGAGCAACTGAAGTGAACAAGGAAATACCTAATGCCCGAAAAAGATGCTTTTTTACGAAAGAGACCTGTACTTTGCCGGCAATGGCTGCTCGGCTTTCGACTACTTCATCTTCAGCCTCCACCCCGCGTCTTTAGCGGGGGCCAACACATTGGAACCTCGTTTCGAACTTCTATTAAAAAAAATCCATCTTCAACCGCAGAGTGGAGTGCATACCTTCAATGGCGCCAGAAGGAAGCTGAGGTGGGATGCTGGTGTAGGAGCGACCAGCTTGGAGAAAGCCCGACCCACGGTCTCCTGCATAACGGATTCGGTCTTGTTGATTTCAAACTCTTACGAGGAACTTGCTGATCTCAGGTTCCGGATCTTCTTAGCATTAACTTGCTGCCGCCATGAGACACCTCATCGAAGGAACCTCCGCAACCGCCCAGTGGAGAGTAAGACTGTTCGGAAATATAACGCTGCATGATGGATCCCAGCGTTACGATGACAGAAGGCGTTGACCCACACTTCTCAAGAAGATGAACAGCGCAAGGTACATGCTGTGAAGAATGCGAACGGGGAAGGATGATGAGTAATTCCTATGCAACTGACCTCACATCCCCGCGACATGATGCGTCTAGGATCCGGGAGAGTTGGGTGCTCCTCCGTGGACCGGTCAACAGACCGGCGACGATTCACGCTTGCGAAAGGGCTAACTGTCCTTTTGCATCACAGCATGTTGAGGCAGTTGCAGAGGCTGCGCTTGCGCAGGTTCGTCTTCTGTCTTTGGTCAAGTCAGTCCCAAGTGGGCGAGGAAAGACGGTCTGAGTGGTGTTGCGGCATTTACAAACAAGGCAGATTGCCTCGTGGCATGCTTCTAGTAGTTCGATTTCGCTTCATTTCATGACCTCTACAGCAGCTTGTGCGATTGATAACGTGCACTATCGTGAGAAGAAGCGAGACGGTGTTGAGTGAGGCTTAGATATTCAGCGGTGTGTTAAAGCGCGCTATTCTCCTCATCTGGACCTTAGCGCCGGACTGTGGCGCAATTAGGAGGCTTTCGTACGAGCGCGAGGGCATCTGATTGGTGCGCGAAAGCTTAGCACGCCTTGAGCTCCGCTTTGTCCAAACGACCCTTCATCCAAGCCTCCGTCGACACCGCTCGACGTGAAGAGCATCTTCACAATTGTTCTTCCGCTTGTGCTCGACAACGCAAGATACCCCAAAGTTCGCTCACCGATGGATTCTGCCTCTTGCCCTGCGAAATATCACCCCTCGCGCGTGGCCCCCACCCAGAGAGCTCGGTGAAGGCGCATATCACCAGCTTCCGGACCATGGGCCTCCAAAGCCCAATAACGTCATGGCCTCCCCGGAGGCGCCCGACTCCTCTGCAACACCGTGTGAAGTGCGCTTGATGGCTGCTTTAGCGATATCAAACCCCAATCTACGCCCTTTTCTTGTCTGGGCTATGCAAGCCCTGTCTTGTGCATCTCCAGCCGCGGGATTGTCAAGTCAGATGCCAGGACAAAGCACGGCCCAAAAGGACAAAAGGCAGATGTTGCCGGAGGCTGAAGCACTGCCACTCCTTGTTTTAGTGTCTAAAGAAGATGGTTTTAAGAAAGTTTCCCTCCGGCTTAAGGGGCGTCGGCCAATTATGTTGTTGCCTCAGGGCTGTGAGTCGCATGAGTTTTGGGGCTGAACCTATCGTCTTAACGACAGGGTCATGTCACTGCGGCCCTCCCGAGAATTCTTGCCAATTCAACGGTAACGAGACCTGCAAGGTACTTGGTCCGGCTCCTCAATTCATTTTCCAGGGCTGGGTACGGATGGCTTCACCATGGGTCAGAGCAAGCCAATTGTTGTGCGTGGTCGCCTGTCTCACCCGTTTTCCCAAAAGCCCTGCAGGGCTGCTCTGCAGGACTAGGGTGCTTCGCTCTCGGCGCAAATCTCATGGCCCGTCAATCTCGAGTTAGACCAGACGTCATGGCTCTTGGATTGTGGATTGGCTCGACGGGAGGGCCGAGCTGTCTTTACCGGTCGGCCTCTAGGTCTCTGCATCGTGGTGCCATACCTCTGCCGTTTGCCGAAGCTCGAGGTATCCTAGGTCGATGCCTAATTCTGCTGTTGACTATTCCCCGTTGTCCTTTCACGCTTTAGTGCACTCACGTATCCGAATGTGTTTCTCACCTATCAGAGACGCAGTAGCACCAAAAATCTCGCATCCCCACTGGTTTGAGTCAAGGGTGTCGACTTCACATCGTCAATCCCGATCTCGTGGACCCTTTTGTCATTCCTTTTAGGTCAGTCGATGAACTTTCGTCCCATCCGAAGGTATTTCCAAACCCTCTTTCTATGCTTTCGAAAGAGTGATTCCGCACAAGTTGGACTTCTTTGTTTTTCTGTTGTTTCGTTGGCTAGCATTGTCCCTTTTTCGACTATTCGAACAGTCACCAAACAGTCACCCACCAGGCACCGAGCTTTGACCAGCTGAGCGTGGAGGTTCCGAAGTCCTCGTTTTGAGTCTGCAGCCTCTTGTCGTACTGATCCATACGTTCTAAACTTGGCCCCAGCGCCAGTTATTCTGCCACCTAACATGAGGCAGTCGTATAAGTTGGGCAACACTCTTTAAACACAACTGTTAGCACTCGAACCCGATGACGACTTCCTTCATACCTCAATCCAACTCCTTTTTCTCTCCCACAAATTGCAATATCAAGTCTTTCTACTCGTCGATCCAAGCACACCCGAGTGGGGGTCATCTGTACGCGGACAAGTGCCTGACAATGTCACAATCCCAACAGTCAGGCGGACAACAGTCGACTTCTCCGAGGGACGGATCATCGTCCGGGAAAGACCCCAAGGCCAAAGGAGACGAATGGTCTGATGTCAAAGACCCTAGTGAACGAAGAAAGATCCAGAACAAGTTGGCACAGCGACGATTCCGTGAGTTTTCAATGCCCCATATTCATGAGAAGACGAGCCGACTAACATGTAACCTAGGTGATAAAGTTAGGGAGGCAAAGGAAGAGACGGAGCGGGAGGTGGAGAACCTACGTCGTGCAGGTAGTTCCTACGCCTCACCAGAGGCTAGAGACCTCGACCAAGGCCAAGACCTATCGGGCCTACCGTGGGGAGGGATCTCGATGCGACACATCGTCGAGGCAGGGAAAGGTAAAGAGCAGAGCTCCCAACGCAGCTCTCGGGAGAACTCAGTATATGCCGCAGCTTCGCGGACAGGAGGAAGTAGCAGGTGAGGAGCCCAGGTGTGGTGTGAGTCGTTCCTCAGTATACCTTTGCACACCGTTGACTTACGCCACTAGGGTTGGCTTGCGCCTTACAGATCATTTTGCGAGAGGGGTTCCGGCGTGGCGATACTTCCCTTACAACCGTCGTCCAGGGTGGGGTACGAAGTGATGAAACCTTCTTGGTTTGACACGTTCTTTCTTTGGCAGGACATCTGCTTTGCGGCTCAGGCAGTCCGTATATTGTTATCTCTTAAGGGGCATTGCGAGGAGTTATCGGAGATGGACGCACAATTTACGCCGTGGAGAACACGGTGGTCCCCGTTAGGGGAGTTTGGGCACGCTGGCGGCTCATGAGTCCGTCGTTATCGCTTTCCGGGTCCATTGACGGCCGTTTCGTTCTTTCTTTTCCTTTTATTGCGGCCACGCCGCTTAACAGAATTATCTATGCCAAATTCACACTATCAAGGCGAAAGATTCTGCCCTGTCGCAGATGGTTCCAGTCCGGCATGTCAGCACTTGTCCATATTTATAGCTCCTATTATCGGGGAGCCTCAGCGGTTGGAGATTCTGCCGTGTGATAATCGAGGGACCCCGAAACAAAAGGCCGGATCGATCGCTCTTCTCCACTGTAGTGACAGATGGCTCCTGCAGGGCGCAGTGCACATGGATTTCTGTGGTTCTTTCGATCATGCTCAGAGAAGCTTAACTGAGGCTCTACTGTTCCTGCCGTAAATTCCGCCTTGCTTTGTTTGAAGATAATGGTCTTCTGGCGGAAATGATTGGGCATTGCTGTGCCATAATGCTGCACGAGGCTGAGCGCCCCGCCACCTTGGTCGCTTGTCGGAGGAAACATCCCGATGTCAACAACCTTCCCATCCTCCACCACATCCGCACCTCCAACTCCACCGCTTCGTCCATTCAAGGACGCCGCAGCTAGCCCCCGATGCCGCAACATCGGAGGCGTAGTGTTGTTCAGACAACCCCGATCCTGAAGAGCGCGGAAGTAGCGAGAAGTTGTGCTACGCCGTTAATGCGGTGATGCCTGCGCTCATCCCACCCCCAAGCACGCAGAACCATTAGGCTACTCCGCGATTTTAATTGAGTCCGGAGGCCCAGGAAGCCTAGCAACAGCTACATGTTACGGCACAGTCCACCAAAGAGGTAAACGGGATCCCCAGCAATGACGTCGAACGGCATCCGCGCTGAGATCTCAGTCTCGCCGCAACCGCAGATGCCCGGAACGGAGCCCCTTTGACCATTGTATTCAGCGCGCACCACAGCTCCTTGCCAGGGTATCTAGAACCCCAGCCCTACGCACAGCTGCGTGTGAGCGGTCTGTCGAAAATCGAATTACGGGCAAAGAAAGCTGGCCTCAATGCTCCCATTGGTTCAATGCCGCTGAGACCTCCTGTTCTCTGCCTTTCATTCCTGACTCAGAACCTTGTTATACAGCGGATTCTCTTCTTCATTTCGTCTCATTAGCCACACTCCGTTCCCTTGTATGAAGCTAGAGGCGGCAAAGTTCTTCAACGTGAGCCGCCGCTTGATGGCTTGCCTTTGGCGGATTTTTCGTGATCCTAATGGATCGTGACCACCTGCGGCGCAGGAATAGGTAAATATATAGTCAATGACTCTTCAATGGCTGCACTTGACCCGCACACGTTGAGTTGCCTCCATGTCCGCCGAAGCCTTCTCCAAGCTAACGATCGGGAAAACCATGGTGACGACTCGGGCTGCAGCAAGAGCGCGAACGGCACCTCCTCCCCAACGGTCAACTTCTTCCAGCATTTCTTCTTCTTCATCTTCAGCGGAAGATGTCGAGTGCCAGTCCGCTTCTGGCATCACCTACGACATTGCTGGACTCTCGCACGAAGTCCGCAAGAGGGCCAGGCATGGCCTCCTCTCCCAGAATGACGATATCAAGGTCAAATATTGCAAAACCATCCCGGAAGACCCAAAGTCATATATGTTCTACATCGCGGATGACATATCTCTGAGAATGGGTGAGCGGTACGACGCACCCAAATGTAGCTGTGGCGCAAATGTGGGAGGTAATGCCTGCAAGGTAAGTCGTTTGATCGGAAATGTTTCTGGGTGGATGGCTTACGATTTCCGAAGCACATATTCTGGATGCTAGATCAGCTGGTAAAGGCTGAAGCTCCGGAGTCATTCAAGAGTCAGACCCTGCGGCTAGCGGCAGATGGATCCACTGTCAAAGACACGCATCCAACAAATATCATTGACTCGAAAGGTTTGAAAGAAATTGCTGAAGATCTTGACTGGACGTTTCAAGACGACCGGACAGTAGAAGAGATTGAAGAGGAGGTTCGAGAAGACATGGCCACCCTGCTTTCTGTGTTTGATCCGGCCGGCGAACTGCCAGACGATTTCCGGAATCCAGAGTCTTCGATCCTTTCAGAGCCATCCAGGAAATATCGGGAAGTCCAGGAGTTTCTCACCGAGCTTGCAATCGACGATCCCAGGCTACTCCGAGGATTGCGAGATATTATCGACCCAACCTTCCAAGCCCATGTCTTCTTCGACAAGATAAATGACCGCACCTCGCGTGCATTCAGGGCACTGGACGAATATCCGGCAAATCCGGACTCTACGGTGGAAAGGTACGACGTCGCTACCTGTGCAGACAAATTAAAGGATTTGGTGACCAGGGTTGAAGAGTATTACGGAGAGCAGAAGGGCGATGAACCTGGATCCAGAGACATTGCTATACGAGCAGCTGAATCCTTGATCATCATCCTCCACGGCGTAGTCTCTAGAAATTTCAACGCATACGAGGATATCACCACCCGAATTGTTCCCGAAGACCCCTCGGAAAACAATCTGTTCTTCTGCTTAATAGGAGGCGTGTCAGACGCTCTACCCCAAGACGAGGCTACCGCGAACAGAGACCGTTTCGTTCTTGACGCCCTACGAGCATTCCCACAGGGCGACATCTTGAGAAACCATTGGGAAATGCTTCGGACCATCGGCGAGAAACTCGACGACGACAATGCCCCATTCAAGGCGCCACCCTCTTTCATGAGCGCTTTCCTTTCCATTACGTCTGAGAGCAGGAAGCGGACCAATCCGGAACCTGGAGGTAGCAGCGCGAAGAGGCCCATGAAGTAAAACAATCAGCCACCTTTTCCTATATTTCTTATGTTTCCTTCAACAGTCTGTAATGGGCGGACATCTGCTTTTGGAGTTGGTGGACAATTTGCTGTTATTCTTGCTCGACTACCCCAGTCTCTGTTTGGACGAAGCTCCCGACGTTTCTCCTTGAGTTTCCCCTACAACCCTTCCATGACCGCCCGCTAAGCGGCTCGGTTGCGCTCTGTTCTCGCCTCACCCTTTCAGTAGTCATTCTCTCGTACTGGTTTCTCGATCCATACTCTCTCTGTAGCTGGTCTGCAAGTCTGTGCTGTCATTGTTATGTTGCGTTCATTCCACACTACTATCTTTCCCATGCCGCATTCGGCATCGCTGCCTGTTGGTCAAGCAATATCTGCCGCGCATCGTTCCCTTGCATAATATGTACTCCGGTACTAAACAAGTCAACCAAATTCAATTCAAATTTGACAATCATGCTCATCTCGTACGATTATGATCACTATTTCATGCCAAACAGACACTAAATTCATGAACCGCGGGAGCGGGGAACAAAGAGCAAACCACATACATCGGCTCCGGCAACTAAACAATGTGTCCAGCTGACGCAAATCGCTGGAGTCCATGGCGGCGTTCTTGCCAAGAGCAGGCCGGCCTGCCGATTCGTTTGCAAGGTACGTCTCCTTGGGTTCCAAGGATATGGGTGGAGCAGCACCGCTGGCTGGCTGGCGTGATTCAGGTGGAACCGAGACTTACCTTAAGCGGGGCTGTCCACAGCACTGCTTTCGGGCCGTTGTGCATCTGTAGCTTGAGCGGCAAAGGTAGAAGCGCATATGTGCCTTTGATGCCTGTTTGACAATGTCTGCCCGTGTTGTCGGTGTTGCTATGCTATAGTTGGGACACGGTTGGAGGGTGTTCGTTGGATGGGTATATGAGGGAATGTAGGCGGGGATACATCCACGGCCCCATCAATGCGGTGTCTGCGGGCCGACGCAGGTTTATACTCGGAAATACTGGATCTAGGTTCTGATGGCCGAATGCTCCGCAAGCGGTTATACGACGACGTCTGTGCCAAGCCACACCGAGAGGCAGCTAGAGCAGTACCTGGGTCTCGAGGCACAAGATGATGCTGCAATCTTCCACCTGTTGTGGACCCTCAACCTCCGGGAATGTCTCGGGGGTCGTCTTCGACAATGGGGTTGTGGCGTGTCCGAAGAATGCCTACTACGCTCTACGGGCACGAGGCCCTTTGCCAACCCTCAGAATGATAATTGGCCAGTATATACCTTGTTATTGGCTTGATATATGTTCAGATTCAAGCATCACTGGGGCCATTATTGAGGAGCAAGTTTTCAACAAACATACACGGGGAGTTGCAAGCAGGGACTGTCATATGAAGAAACATGGTCGAGGGAAGTGAGAGACATCAGGTACCTGGCCGTGCAGTTGGATAGTCGGCCGCCAAAACGCCAATCGCTACAGGATTCGCTACAGACTCTAGAAGGCTTCCTCTAGTAGATTGGCATGCATACGAAGCTTAAGATAGCGCAGTCGCTCACACACATATTACCTGCAGACCCTTGGGCATGGCGGACGCAGAGTGATGTCCACGGCAAGAAAAGCAATGTTCTGATAGGACCCCTGTCCACACATCTGCTGCTCGAGGTTGCCCAACGGGGTCCAAAGCTCTTGACTAATAATTAAGTATGAATGGATAGGTTGTCCGGAGGGAGCCATGAGGGGCTCGAAGCGGTGCGAACCAAGCCTGAGCAACTCGTGTACTTAGTAGTGCCTGGTCGCCGTGGGCTATCGTGCCAGCCAGCTCAACTCCAGTCGGACCGCGAGGGACGATTATCGCGGGGGATGTGCTTGGAAGGCCGCGGAAGGCCAGGCTTAGGATGGCGAGGTGTGATTCGCAGAGGGATGGTCTTGGTGGTCCAGTCCTCCCACTTTCACATCGCTTTGTTCACCAGGGAGAATGCGGGGAAAGCGCGCCTTGCCCGATGCGGATCTAGCGCTCACGCATCAGGGAAAGATGCACCTGTTGGCGCGTCGCCCACGGGCGTGCCCTCCCAGTTGCCCATATTACACCGTGTCCATGGCTGCTGCTCATGTCTCCATCTATCTTCTGCGCTCTTGATCCAGGACCCCTTTTTCGCGCCCACATTGTGACACAATTGTAAGACGACGTCGGTCGATCCATTCCCCCGTCACGCCATCCGCTGCCCACCAACCGCTGACGTATCGCCTCGCGTCCAGAGAGCACCTTACCTAGGTAGCTCCATATACGGTCCGTGCGCACCTTACATCTCCATATATCTGCATACCTCTGTCCCCCTCTCTTCTTCCGTCTTCACGCTTGCTCTCCTATCCCCTTCACTCCCCGCATCTATCTCCACCACTCACACCAGCACAGCAATACAGCAACCAGACTTGGACAACAGCCTTCCTCCCCCCGCCACATCCGCCTGCCATGTCCTCCACCGGCAGGAACTCCCCTCCCCTCCCTTCCCCGGGTGCCACGGATCGGCGTCGTGCTTCAATTACCGGCCAGACGTTCCAGGACCTGTTCGGCCGTCAGAACAGCTTCGGAGGACAGAACGGTACCCCAGCCTATCCCGGCCCCATCACCACAGCTGCCGTCAACGCCCAACGACGCCGTCTCTCGCTCACAACGGTCGGCCTCGCCCACTCGCCCAACCAGTCGTCGCCCTTCCAGACGTCCCGCCCACGCACCGAGAGCCTCTCCAGTGCCAACTCGGGCTCCGTGGACGAGAGCCCCTTTGAAGACGAGCTGGGCCCGTCAGCCTCCAGCTCGAGCAGCAACCCCACGACCCCCTTTGCTCGACGACTGAGCTTTGGAGCACGCGCGCTGCGGGATGTCAGGCAGAGCAATGGGAACACCGGGAACGCCAATGGTAGACCCTCCGTCCATAAAGCCTCCTCACCCCCGACTGCCAGAAGTCGAGGTCTGTCTTCATCTGCGTCCTCGTTCCCGTCCCCGTTGCCGATACTTGTACCCCCAGCCACATCTGCTTCTTCTGAGCGTTCCGCGTCTGCTTCAGCCCCTTCGTCTATCTTCCCCCACGTCCTCGCAGAGCATTTCCAGAAACACCCACACCAAGACTTAGACCAGCATGAACTGACGACTTTACTCTTTCATACAGGCGAAGGCTACAACGTCGCAGAGAACCTCCGGTCCCGCGCCCAGCGCACGTCCATCTCCACTGCACACCCCCTCCACAGCAACCCCCAGCCTCCTATGCATCAACGCGCCAAGAGCGTTGCTGTCCTGGAGCCTCCGGCCCGGGAGATGCCGAAGCAGGCGAAAGTACCGGACGCCTTTGGAGAGCGGATTTTGAAGGGCGACTTTTACATGGACTAAGGGCTCGACGAGTCGTTAGCGCGGCACGCGCTGTCCCATCTCATGTTCACGTATGATTAGTATCTTCTGCGACGGTCTGTCTGCCTTTGATCTTGGGACCCCTAGCTGGCTCGACATATGTCACAGTCCATTGCTCTATGGGGCTGTACGGAGTAACTCTTGTTGTCATTCTTCCTGTTTTCTGGACCCGGAGACCACGTCGTCTCTACTACGAATTTGCTTGATTCGAGGAAAATCCCACAAATGGTCGGAACCCGCGAAACGAATACCATGATTGTTTTACCGGTCTTGTATACCGGAATACTCTTCCTGATGAATAATCCGCAACTTTCAACCTTCTGGCTCTAAGACCTGGCTGGATCCCTTCTCGGCTTTCCGCGGAAGCGCCAAACAGGCACGAGACTGCTATGTGTCATCTTTTGCCATGACGACTTTCATTGACTACAGCGTATTGGGTATTTCTATCACGTAGGAGTGCGCTTGGAGTGGTTTGATGTCATGAGGGTCAGACAGATTGGCTTTTCACTTTCTCTCTTCTCTTCGCACCTGTCGTTAAGTGGTTTTCTTTATCCCGCCAGGGAAGGCGGAAGGGCGTATGTCGTGGCGTTTAGCACTGGTGGAATTCTGTGCACTCCTTTGTACGGTCAGGGAAGGAAATCCTTTGATACTTACTGTTGTCTGGGTCAAGCTTGTGCTTTTCGCTTTTGCACTCGCGGGATGGCTTGTTCACCTCACGGCCGAAAGATGTCATGAGAATGGGAATTAGGATCAGGCGGAGCGGACTGAAGAATGGAACACACAACTCGGTACTGTAGTTTTTGGCGTAGTTGGACGACAATGCAGCTTGGGAATGGAATGGAACTGCTGCCAAATCAATTCGAATTCAATGCAAGGCAATTGCCGACCCATGTCGGAGCTAATCATTATGTTTTCCCGAATAACCACCCAATTTGAAAGTGTCACGCAACGCTCACGACAGCCATCCTCAGATGACCATGGCTCCAGATTAAAGGGGCTCCCGGTACCGTGGTATGGGCTAGCCCCTGCGTCGCCCTCGAGAGGCCGGAATGTTTCGATCGCTGTTAAGGTTGCACCTACAGTACTTGCCGCATGCGCACACACGCACACCGCTGGTGCCCAACGAGATGGAAGGGATTGTCGAGCATGACGTCATGGGTTGGAGGCGTGTTTCAGGATTGGAGATCTGTTTCGATGGTGCTGATGAGATAGAGATTGGATCGGCGGTGGATGGATGGGGAGTAATTTGTGATGGTGGGAGATTTGATCTACGCGTGAGGCACATGCTTCTCTCTTCTGGTATATCAATAATAGACTGCAGAGTAATTAGCATTCTTATGAAATCGAATATTTTGGGTATCTATACCGACTGTCTAGCCATTACGGTGCAAATCTGCAAATCGGGTACGTGTACGTAGCCTCTCCGCCATAGTCGGAATACAAGCTTACCATTCGCTTTTTTTCCCCATCTCTACAAGTCCCTCGCTAGGTTCAGGAAAATGTTACCGAGAGTAGAAAGCTTTACAATGGGAGCGTCTCGTGTGTTGCTTCCGGAAAAGAAATGTTTAGAAAGAGGAAAGCTGGCAGTCACAGCTGGAAACACTCATTTTGTCCATGGACACACAGGTAGCTGTGAGCAAGAGG
Organism: Clohesyomyces aquaticus; assembly: GCA_002105025.1. Lineage (NCBI taxonomy): Eukaryota > Fungi > Ascomycota > Dothideomycetes > Pleosporales > Lindgomycetaceae > Clohesyomyces > Clohesyomyces aquaticus. Next base: position 122,124 of record MCFA01000063.1, on the reverse strand, counting down.
TAACTATCGTGCTTTGCAGTTGACAGTATGAATTTTGAAGGGCTACTACGTCAAGCTTTTCGGGGAATGTGGCCTGTCAAACTGGCCAATTCATGTACATGACCATTCCGCTTCCACGCTGCGCGGCCCTAGCCCGTGCGGCGTGGCACGTCGCCCCGCACTCACGGGACTATATACCAACGACGACTACGACGAGGAAAGAACAGCGACAGCAATAAATAACTATGGATGCATAGATAACCACACACCCAAGCCCCCTACGGATTTCCAAAGCTTACAGCGCCGTAGTCGTAGATCGGTGGGACTTGGAACCGCGAGGACCATGTGTGGACGGCCCCCCACCCGGGGGCCACTAGAAATGATAGCTAGAGAGGTATGTTAGCAAGGGGGGTAAGAAGGTAGCGGGGGGCTATGAACATTCGATCTGTATCTCTCAGGAGTTTGTAGAGAGAGCAGTGGTGACAATGGCATTATTGACAAGGCTCATGGAATCACGAGGACCATGTCTGGACAGGTCGGTCCACAACCCCCAAAACCCAAAGCAGCAGGAGACCACACGGAGAGCGACTAGTAGGATTGCCCGAAGAGATTATGTGCTATGATTGTCAAGAATTCATTGCATTTTCCAAGATCTTAGCGTTTGTTAGCCATCTATGGTAGGGGATGACCAATGAATATAAATCTCTACACATCTACCCCCACTGTTCCACAGGGTCACAAAGCCACACAGACAGAGGAAGATCCTCGTCACAGAGCGTGCCAAATATCGCCGTCCCATTATGCTATCCTATCCTATACACAAAGCAAACTATAGACAGAAAGCTTGCGCTCGTCTTAACGATATGCACCACTCATTCCTAGAACGCCAGTGTAACCATCATACCCGGCGCTTTATGTCCGGGCTCAATATAAACTGTATGAAAATCCCACAGAAATGGAGCAATAGATAGCAAGAAAGAAAAAATATGCCCACGCCGCGCCGATCCTCTAATCGCTCCTATGTAGTACGCGTTGTGGTACGGCAAACGAAAACCACAACCGGGAACTTTGTAACAAGTACGTCGTGCAAGCGATATCATATGCAAGTATCCCCGACCCACCCTCCCAACAACGGAGTGCGTCCGGAAGCAAAGTCAACCGGCACCCGTTTCACTTCATTTCCTAGAAATGAAGCTCCTTGCCGCCCGCCTCATTACGACGTCAGCTTTTCACTTCTTCGCCTCGCTAATACCTCTCCCTCGGTCCGGTTCCATGGTTCTCGAACAAATCCTCCAGATACGCACTTGGGGCTCTCCCACCCGCCACACTCGTTCCACCAGGAACATTCAGACTCAGCTGACTGGGGTTGTTTTGACCGCCATTCCCGTAGATGCCACCGGCTGCACCGGGATGGTTGCCCAGGGTCGCCACACTGTTTCGATTGTACATGGAAATACCGTCACGGCTTGGGGGCGCACGGTCATAGCCGCGGGAAGGCGGGAGAGAAGGAGAGCCAGGGGGTGATACAGCACTCCGCGTACTGTAGCGGTTTCCGGGGGCGTGGAGAGAGTTCGTGGAGTGGCCGCCAATGTGGGTGACGGGAGAGCCCGAGGCTGGCGCCGCGCTGCCAGAGGAGTAATAGCCAGCTGGGAGATATCCTGAGGAGCGGTTCTGGTCTCGGAGACCTGCTGCACCACCGGCGGTTGGGGAGAAGAACAGAGATTGAGAAGAAGGAATCTTTGGGGGAGTTCCAGAATCCGTTTTGGAGGCGAAAGGTTTCGGGGGCTTGGAAGTGCCTGTTGGGGCCGCGGAGAGTCGGTCAAGAGACATTGTGGAGGTTGCGCCAACAGCGCTGTAGATGCCGCGCTTCTTCCCGGGAATAGAGGACATGGCTTTCATGTCGGCGACGCTCTGGGCCATGGCTGCGCGCTTGACGGAACGGTGGAGAGACCATGCTACAAGACCTCGCCAGGCCAGGACCGCTGCTCCCAGGAATCCGAGCGCAGCACCGACGCAGATGAAGACGGTTCCATCGGGCAAATTCGACTTTTGCATATAGGGAGCTGCCGCCGTGTCTGGGACGGCGACAGAGGGAATACCGACACCGGCAATGGTGGGGAGACCAGTGAGGTGGAAAGCAGGCAGATCAGAGGACGAGCCAGTTTGTACGCTTGATGCGGGCGGTGCGCTTGTTACTTTGAAGTCGGAAAGAGTCTGCGAGCTAACGGCTGACGAAGACTTTGCTGCCGCCGAAGACTTTGAGTCTCCATTGCTGCTGGTCTGGGACGGCTTCGCAGTGTCCGCTGCACTCGTCGCCTTTCCAGTGGGCTGTCCGACTGTGCTGAGGTTGGGCAGACCGGTAACGGCCTGTGCGAGGACCGAGGGCGCGAAGACGAGGACGAGGCCGAGCAGGCCTACCGACGGCCTCATGGCTTAGAAACGATGGTGGATGTTGGGTGTTCGCGGCGAGGTTATGATGACGGACTGTGGTAGCGGCGCCTGCGGGACTGAGGCAGATTTAGGGAGTCGGAGTCGATGCGGGTAAAGCGAAAGGCTATGTCTGCGGATCGTGTTGCGTCTTGTCTCGGAAGGCCGGGAGGCTAAAAGGCGGCGTGGGTTGGAGGACGAGAGGGTGGGAGCGCGCTGGATAGATGGGGGGCTGACGATGAAACGAGTGACTGAATAATAGCGACAGGCTTGGTGGGTGTGTGGTGGACAACAGGTAGCAGGAGGACGGGTTGTTGGAGTGATTGGGGGATGGGCATGGGGCGACAGCTGGGCAGGGGAAGGGTGTTGACGGTCGAGGGGGCTGCACCGATCAGCCTTGGCTTAGCCACCAGGCGATGGATTATGTTTGCGCGCAGGTCTTGTGCTGACGCTTGCTGCAGGGACCGCAGTGACAGGCCCGCAAGAACGGACGCAGTTGACAATGCAGCGCTGGCGATTTGGGGGAATCGCGAATGGACTATCTGGGTAATGGACTCATGGCCTCATGGACTAATGGGCTGACGGACTGCGTATCCGAGCGCGAAAGACTGGTTGTACAGAGCGTGCAGTCTTGCATTATTGGATGCACGCCGACGCTGCGCTGCGTCCCGTGGGTTGCGAGGCACCGAGGCCACGCGAAAGGCCCGCCCGTGCCGCAAATAGAAACCCCGTGATCACCAACACAGACATTCCATTGCAGCCCGGCCCGGCCCGACTGTTTCGCCGGCAGTCTTCTTGGCGGCGGCGGAGAAATCTTGGCATCCGGAAATTTCGCATCTTGCATTGCATCACGACCGCATTCCAGCCCATCTCAGATATCGACCGCCAACATGGGAGTCGCGAAACGGACAAGAAAGTTCGCCCAGGTCAAGCGCGTCATCGGTATGTCTGCCGCCATCCCCACGTCCCACCATATCCGCCCGGCACTGACTGCTCCCAGGCCAGCGCGACGCCCGCCTCAAGAAAAACCAGCTCAAGGGCGCCGAGGTTGCCGCAAAGAAAGACAAGGAAGCCGAGCCCGTCCGCGGGATCCCACAGGTCTCCTCCTCGCTCTTCTTCCAGGCCAACACAGCCCTCGTGCCGCCCTACTCGGTCCTCATCGACACCAACTTCCTCTCGCACACGGTGCGCGCCAAGCTCGATCTCCAGACCGCGCTGATGGACTGCCTGTACGCGAAATGCACGCCCATCATCACGTCGTGCGTCATGGCCGAGCTCGAGAAACTGGGGCCAAAGTACCGGATAGCGTTGCGCATTGCCAGGGATGAGAGGTGGCAGCGCCTGAAGTGTGACCACAAGGGAACGTATGCCGATGATTGTCTGGTGGATCGGGTGCTGAAGCACAGGGTGTATCTCGTGGGGACGAATGATAGAGATTTGAAGAGGAGGTTGAGAAAGGTGCCCGGTGTGCCCATTGTGAGCGTGGCGAGGGGCAAGTATGTGATTGAAAGGTTGCCCGATGCGCCGGACAGCAGATGAGGAGTATGCTCCGGATACTTGTGGCAGTGTGGGATGGTTGTATCATGCATAGCGAGGCGTTTGGGTCCAGGGAAAAACGGATTCCACATATTGGTGGACCGCACGGCGTATCAGTGCCAACCGGAATGAATTGCCAGGTCAAGCCTGCCGGCTTCTAAGGGGAAAAGCAGACAGAGGGCCTCGAATTAGAGTTCAGAGTGAAGGAAGAGTACCATTCATCATTAGCCGGGACTTCGAAAGTGAGACTTCACCAACACCAGTGCCTGTGGAATCACCGGGTGAGCTCGCGCCGCGCTTGAAGATCAGATACTGGTTCGCGGAGATGCCGTTCTTGGGCCAGACAAAACATTGTGGAGAAGGGTTGTTGGTGTGGACGTTGCTGTTCGAGATTTCGTTTAAGTGCTTTGCGGAGTGGGAGGGGTGGATTTGGTTTGGGGAGAGTAGAGATAGTTAGGGAGTGAGGGATGGAGTTCTAGTTGGTGTGAGGGCACGATTCAATTGTTGAAATATTGGATAATATATTGAATATAGCTTTCGACCTGTCCCGATATTACTGTATCCTGCTCTAGCTGTTGTTTTGTGTTGTTTTTGGGGCCTGTCCGGACATGGTCCTCGCGACCCATATTCTACACGCTCCCAATCGGACTGCCCGTCCAACTACTTCCCCCCCATCTTCTCCTAGACCACGCCCGCATCATACTGGAGCTGGAGCCAATCACACTTGCTCCTCGCGAATCCCTCCGTATGCAAACTCCCCACAGCGTCACTAAAAGCGTGGGGAGTCCGATTCCAAGAGCACATCCTAGCGCTATTCTGTTGCTTTCCTTTTGCAGGCTGTCGGTCGACGAAGGGGGAGAGGGTGCATTAGCAGGCTGTGCGGGTCCTTGCGGGGTTGTAGTAGACTGGCTGGGCTGTCGGTAGACGATGATACTACGGCTTGTGGAGCGTGACAGAGTGGGCGACGAAGGTTGAGGTCGAGCTGAAGCTGCTGATGACTGATCTCTCCGTACTGCCGCCACATCCAAACGCTAGATAGTATTCACCAGAGCTGGTGCGGAACTCGGAGGTTGGCGGCGCCCAGCAAGTGCCGTTTGTCTTGTTGGTCGGCGGGCTGACAAGAAGGTTGTTGCATATCGGGCCAGCGGTTGATACACTTAGTCCAGACTGTGGGGCGGGTTAATTGGGGGGACTTGGTGTAAGCTGGCTGGTATGTCTCTGATACTCTCACACTCTGGTACGATTCGCTTGTTCTAGAGCTAACTGATCGATGTTGACATCAAATTGACATTGACGACAAAGAGAAGTGAAGGTAAAGGTGACATGAAAGGCTGCGCAGAAGGTAGACTTAAACTTACAGCTCCTGATTCGGGACTGACTAGGAATATTGTTGGGAGATAGCGCGTGACGACACACGTGCCTAGGGGTATATTATTGATATGTAGTGCATTTTACGGAATCATGAGGTAACTTGGACACCTTGCCCGCAAATTGGGCATGGGAACTGTATGGGCTGCTCCAACTCAAGAGAAGCCGCTTCTCGTACATTTGGCCACAATAGGAAGCGAGCCAGCCACAGTATAAGTCGAGTCACCCAGCAGTGCTGTCATACACAAGGACCTTGAGATCCTAAGGCCTCGTTCTTGCTCAGCCTGGCCACCCTCCCGCTTCTCATGTACGTGAATTACCAAGGACAAATGACCTTGTGGTACGCAAGAAAACTCATCACATTCGTACTGAAGTCAGTGGTTCGAGCCGTTGAAAGTAATACAATCCCAACCCTATTTTGCTATATATGGAAAACGATATGAGATCCAACCCAATCTTATCCATAATAAATCTCTCCAATAATATCTTCACCTGCACTACCAGGCAATTTTTCCAAACTCTAAAACTCCACCACAAAATCTTCACCCAATGCCCCCTCAGAGAACCCCCAAATCAACAATCCCATCCAACAACGCCGCCAACCCTCCTACCTTCGCCAGCGTCCCTACAGTACTCGACCCCTTCCTCCTATGGCTGGTGTGTCCACTACTACGATGACTGTGTGACGATGACGGCCTCCGTCGGCTATGCGATCGGTGTCTCCTCTCTTTGCGCCCGCTCTCAGATTCCGATGTCGTGGATGTGCTGGAGTATTGCTCGTTTCGGGTCCGAGAGGATTGAGGATAAGGCTGCTGGAGTGGTGAGGGTGGACATATGGCTGAAGAGCGACGGTCGCGTGGGTCCAAGGTTGCAGATGGGGAACCGCTGTAGGTTGGGTGGTAGTTTGCGCTGAAGGGGGGTGGTTGGAGAGTTTGTGGGGAGGCCGTGTATTGTGGAACGGGTTGTTGGTTGTAGGTCTGGGGATTGTAGGTTTGCGGGTTGTATTGTGCAGTCTTTGGAAGCGAGGGTGATGTCTGCGGCGTGTAGTGCCCAGTTTGCAAAACGGTGGGAGCTTGTGGGTGTTGTGACCCTGACATGCCACCTGGAGAATTGAGACTCGGTTTGTGGAGATTGGGGTTGGGATAGGGAGGGTATGTAGGTATTGAGTCTGGCATTGAAAGAGACCGATCTAGGGGAGGGGCCTGAGGTTGAGGTGGGAATGGGTACGATGTGGTTGATCTCTCAAGAGGAGGATGGTTTGCCCGCGGAGTCTGGTCTCGGTCCTGTGTCGGTTGAACAAATTGATGGGTCGACGGGCGATCAGACGACGAGCGACGCCTCGAAGGGGACCGAGGCCTCTTTTGGCGGTAGAGTTCAGCAGTGCGTTCAACCAGACGCCTAACTTCGGAAAACGTCAGGGGTCGTTGGATCATGAAGCACGTCTCGAATCTGGTCCGCCGTCCATCCCACCGCTCCTTCTTCACCCGTTTATAATTGTAGCCGGCTTCCTCGATGGCCTCTTTGTCCACCCAAGACTCGAGAATTTCGGTCCAGCTGTTCCGGTCAGAGAACGCGTCGGACGAGACTTTATCCGTATTTGTCCTTTTGATCGTGCCATCTGTATAGTCCCAATATAAATTCTTTGAGCACAAGCGCCATGGGACCTTCAAATCCAAGTCGTCGTCCTTATCTCTGGCTTCGACAGCGGCAGCGGCAGCGGTCGGCAAAACAGTGATACTTGACCTAGGCGATTGTGATGACCGTCTTGGATCGTGAGGAGAAGGCAGAGACTGACCCGAGGACCGTGGCGATACTCCGTATGACGAGGCAGGAGACAAGGGCGCAGCAGGGCCAAACTTCGATTCCGGAACTGGAATAGGCAAAGTGGAATCCGTGAATAGTGGCTGAACGCCCGTGGGTCGCTTTGGGGTGGGGGTTGATAGCCTAGCATCGTTATGCCGGAATTTGGGTAGTGCGCCCACCTCATCGCCACTACCATCTGATTCACACGTCGGCTGCTGCGTCTGTCTTCTTTGCGCCTGGATCAGTCTCTCCTCATCTTTGATTTTCTCTTCTAATTGCCTCAAGCAGGTCCAGCTTTGCAGCAGGTGCTCAAGATGAAACTTCGAAATGGCACATACAGCCGCAAGCCAATCGCTCTCAGAACCCGACGGATCCAGAGAAGAGAGGGAGGCCTCTTGGTACAAGAACATTTTTGTAGGCTTCGGTGAGCCACCTCTCTCTTCCCTGGTTATCAGACTGTGAGAACTATCTTGCTCCATGAGCAGCCTGCCGTTTGGACGCGAATTTTCAAATCGCCGTGGAAGTGATAACAAGCGCATCTGCTGCTCAATGATCAGAGCCTGCAGTTGGGTTTTCTCATTGGCCACTGCTCGCGCCTCTTGTTGTGGCGAGATTGATGGTCTGGTTCTGCAGCTTCTGTTAGATTCCGATTTCACTGGAACACCAAAAATAGGAGACTCACCTGGCCCATATTACACTCTCCGCCGTGTTAAATACCTGTAACATGACTTCTAACGTTGAATTTAAAGCATCAAGGTGCGCTTTGAGGTAACTGAGCCTCGCGCTTTCCGTAGAGCTCGGCTTGAAGCCTTGGTATTGAGAATGGATGCTGTCATGTCTGCTATTGCTTTCGAGATTCTCAGAAGGAGTAGTAGCCTTTATCTCGACGTAAACGTCTTTGCACTGTTCAAGAATATCTTCGAGCGTCTCATAAGCCTATACCGGCACATCAGCATCGCTCCTTTTGAAATTGCACTCAACATCTACTTACCTCGGGTGATGGAATTTTATCATCTGTTCTGATAACCGTTCCAATTTGTTTCACGGTTAGAGAGAAGTTGCTTATTGATTTCGCTATCCTGTGGAGATTATACGTCGCATCCGGGGCGGTGACGGCGAGCTCGTTGAGCTCTAACGCCAGCTTCGCACCCCTGGTAACTGTGGAGAAGATCGTCGCTAGATTTGCCATCGGGACGTAGGATTCAGAGGTCAACTGGCCCTAACAGACGATGGTTTAATAGCGGGGGCAGCATGAATATCGTGGAGTGACTGCCTGAGATATACTTGAGGGGTGAGTCTGCTGTTGTGTGGCCATTTAGCGTCATAATGCAGGGCTTGACCAGGGAGCCCTGAGTCGTCTTGCGCACATCGAAATGGTGACCGGCAACCCGCAACTGTTGGATCGGCGAGCGAGAGGAAGGCAATGAGCTTGCAGCAAAGTGAACTGGAGGCTGGGCATCGTAACCGTGTTTCGACTTGGTGGCTGCGATGCGCAGTGAAGCAAACTGCAGCTAGAAGCTCGCTAGATCGCCCAAAATCGGGTAGCAACATGACGTCTCCTTTCTAACGTGACCACATGATACATTCTGAGTGGCTAAAGCTGACTTTTTCGCCAACGCCTGTACGTAACATCTTCTATCTTACCATGGACATGCGTTAGAATTCCGATGGGGCAAATAACGCTCCGGTGAACATCGAACCCACTAGACAGGCAGCCCTTGCTATAGGACAATCTCATACTCAAACTTGAGGCTCAATATAAGGCTGGAGCGCAAGTTCTGCAACTATCCATCCGGATGACTTGCCTGCGGGATGTCAAGCAACTAATCGGAAGCCGTTCCAGCCCTCATGGTTTGCTGCGAGGAGTATGTTGCGCAGTATGCTGCGCACGGACCATTACGAGGCTGTGAACCCTAATGCCAACGTCAAAGTCAACCTCAGCTGGACAAGAAGCTTGGAAGGAGGGCCCAGTGTATTTCCAAGTACCTCATGGCAGAGACAACCTACTGTTATCGCGGAATTCAAAAGAAACCAAGAAAAACTAAGGTTAAGTGGATACTGGGCCGGTCCGCCATGCGAGCGACGTGCCCACCACCACGCTCTGAACGACCTTGAACCTTGTACAGGGCCTCCGGTAGATGGGCAGCAGTTCTTTGCCTTGAGGCGCCTTAAGGCGCCCTTTCCGGTGAACAAATTTCGACGATCGCCTACATCATGATTGGTGGTGGGATCTACCTTCACGGCTAGTCATCACTGGGCTGAGATACCACGCCTTCGGCACATCAAGATAAGCCTTCGTAGATATAACTTCATGGTTCCGGTCCTCCCGCCCGCGTCGTACGCTTTCAGTCACCGATCCGAGCCCTTATGGTTGTGAACGGACATCGCTTACCCTCGCTCTCGTCGCAGATGTTGGATGCCGAAGGTCGAGGATTATCAGTCGCTATCGGGTAACTCTATGAGCTGGAGATACCTGGTTCTAGAAACAGAGTAGACTCACCGGCCCTGATGAAAGCAGAATACAACATTCATGTGAAAGGCAAAGGCCTGCTCATACTTGAGACAGATTCGATATGGATCCCCTGCGTTGCCCGACATGCGTGGTCGGGATACAACCCTTCCGCAACAACCGTCGACTTCCAAGAATGTCTTACCTTACCGGTTTGTTATCAGTATACTCTAACCCCTCCAATACCTATGAAGATACTCTTACACAAACCGAAACGAGGTCACTGGTGCCTAAATTCACTGCGTAAACATCCTGGCTTGAAGCCCAACCGATTGTCCCCTACAATCCTCCAGCGTCATCTTAGACATACTAATCACAACACTAGAACTCTTATCCTGGGAGCCCTCCAGCCCCCTCTTCCTTGACCGGATGGACAACCAGCAAGTGCGCTCGGGAACTCCCGCCCGCAAAAAGCGAATGTCTTACCTTTCAAGCATTGAGTCAGTGTATTTCCGTAGAAGGCTGTGAGTCCAGATGCCCATTCCCAAATGCAAACATCCCGAACCTAGACTCTAGCTAGCCGGGGATTGTATGCAATGAAGCTTCCTGTCCATTCCCCGGTCATATCGTAACACTGACTTCTTTCCCGTGTTGTCCCGTTCTCTTCTGTTTTCCTATCTGGCTATCAGCAGTGCCTTCCCAAGCAGGCGGTGGGTCCAGATTTACGTTCCTATGTAAGAGGAAATTAATCAAATCATAGCCGACGATGGTTCACAACTAAGCGTACCACCCACCTTTGCCCCATATCGTCGCACTGACTCAGTGACATGCTCCGAGTCATTCACTTCCAAAGCAAGCCTATTCCTGCAAGCCATTTCCACAATCATGTCGCGTAACAACATCCGTACCGTCCGTATCATCTCACTGAATACTACCAAGTCCTTCTCGTCCAAGGCAGAGACCTTTCGTCCGTACTAGTTCCATGAGCTCTTGCAAGTGGTTCGCAATATAGCGTCCCGTGTCCGGGCTCAGTAACGATACCCGAACATGCATATTCTTAAGAGAGCTTGTCTAAAAAGTCTTCCGCAAGTCTTTCTTTTCTGAGATGGTGGACAGTCGTACGACATGGTCCTACAGCCCCTCACAAACGTACTCTCTCTCTCTTGCAGCTACCCTCAAGCCTAGCCCCCACACCATCCATGCACATTGACAGTCCCCCGAGTCCTTCGATTCCGAGGCTCCAGTCCGTCCGATGATCTCATGTCATGGTTCGTAATGGATTCTGTAATGCATGAGCTCAGCAACGGCAACCACAATATCGAGTCGCCAAATCCCGCTCTTCAAAGGCAGGCAGGGCGGCAGGCAGGACGGAAGTAGCCAATACCGCAACCTAACCATTCAATATCTCCTAAGTGACTCTCTCTTATTGAGCAAACGGTATCTCAAGCCGAATGGCACTATCTACCCGTCTTCCCTTACTACCGAATCCCAAATCCTTCTCTTCCTAGGCAGTCGCTGGCTAAACGCGCGAGCCAATCCAGTCCCATCAGCTCAAGCCGTGGAAGTATTTCGGAACCAACATCGCCTTTCAGCCCTCATACCCCACCCATGCCAGCTCTCTTACCCGCCCACTTCTCTCTATCTGACACTCCACCCATCCACCTAGCGCAAGCCAACCAATTCTCCCACGTCTTTGAGTTAAAAAAATGTATCCTCACATCCCATCTCATGCTAGCTAGCACTCTTCCCCACCGACTTCTCCCGATATGCCACTCTACCCTTTCCTCCAGCTTATGCCAACCAATTCACCCTCGTTCTTGGAAAACAAACATACCTTCACATCCCATCCCACTGCCCTTCCACAAGGGCGTCTCTTCGTAGTCATGGCCATGGCCATGGTCATCCATCCACATCCGTCCGCACCAGTCCCACAATCTCACATAACGTGCTCCAGAATCCACAAGAACATGCACCCTCCCTCGCAATATTTTTTCTCTCCCCTTCCCAACCCTCAACATCCACTCATCGCGATCAAATCCACTCCAACCAGACCCCACCCCAATCACGTGACCCCCATGACCATGCCCATACACGTCAAACTCAGCCTGAAACACTCCACCCCCATCCCAACCAGGACGATCCCTCCTGCCCCTCCGCTCACTACGTTTCACTTCCCGCACGGCACTGCTCCGCACTGTGACAGTTAGCCTGCGCCGCTGACGTATAAGTATCCGAATAATTCTGAGCATAGTGGGGAGGGGAACCTATCCTACTCGCGGCAGGTTGGGACATGAAGTGTCGCCTCAAGCGGACACCGAGACTGCGATCGGCGCTCGGGACATGAGACAGTGTACGGTGCAGTGCAGGGCTATATCTAGGGGTAATACTGATAATGGCATGATCGTCGGCAGTGAACGTGCAAATGGAAATGACGACGAGGAAATCAGACAAAAGAGCCAGTCACCGACCAGTAACAATGATATATTCCCATCTTCCATAACCACCGTGTTCCCTCATGCCTGAACTGAACTGTATACGCATCTCTATCACAGCACCGTGTAATGAAACTCAACGTAATAACAGCACATGCTGATCAACCAGACCAGCTTTCTTTCCATGCTCTTACGCATGCCAAATGCAACCCATGAACCACCCAGCCCAACGCCCAAAAACTACAATAGGAAGAAGAGACATCCCTTAGTGGAAAGAGAATCGAGAGAAAATAAATATGTACATTACTAAAGGCAACACACAATACACAATCAGAAGAAAGAAAACGAAAGGGATATCAAAAGAGAATCCGTATGCCCAAATAAAAGTCGTTATGCCCAGAGCAGCCGCAGGGGAGGTTTGGATGCAGATGGAGAGAACCGAACCGCCCGAGATTTCGAGAAATGCATGCGCATGTGACGTACAGTACTCATTGGATTCGAAGACAAGCCCGAGACGAGACGTAGTGTGACGCCAAGAAGTGGTGATCCTGAGCTACGCAGTTTCAAGGTGGAGTGATGTGATGCAGTTCAGTGCGGAGGCGGGGAACAAGAATAACTTAATCGATCATCAGCACGCTCCATGTGCGGAGCGTGGCAACTAATTGGTCTCGAGATATCGTGTTCGAGACGCGGTGCGTAATCGGTCCATGAGATGGCCGCCGTGTAGTCGATGTATGTGATAAAAATGGTATTACAACACCGAGTGAGCTGTCGACGGGTGTCGGGTCGAGCTGGAGCCTTCGTGGTTGTTAGTGTGGAATTGGATCCGAAAAGGAATCGAGGACCGACCTGAACGTATATACTCGGATTCTAGTCGTGTTTGTCATTGGGGATCTGACGGCTGTGACCGTCGCCAGACCACACTCCACCACCCACGGCTCGTGACACTCCCACACCTAGCCCAACAGCAGCTCCCACGATGATCAGCGCGATGATGATTTTCGCCCACAGCCTTTGCTTGCTGTTCAGGCTCCGGAAGAGATTGCAGCCCTTAGCGCGCTTGCTCTGTTTCTTCTTCTCCATCATGGCCTGTCGTGACGGCCACATTGTGCACTCCTTGACCCTGCCGTCGACCGAGACCTTGGGCTGTTGTGTGGTGGCCGCTGAGAGGGGCATGCCGGCTTCGATATCTCGCTCGTAGACTGCCACATCGAGATGTGTCTTGCTGGCCTGCGGCGTGCCGTCCATCGAGCGTCGTGCGTCGGGGTGCTTGTAGAAGGCGGAGAATGGATTTGACGAGTCAATGTGGACGTCCTTTTCCGCGACCGAGGGAGCTGAGAGATTCGACTCGGTGGAGGGGGCAGGGCGGAGGGCAGGCGCGGTGGAGTCGACGACGGTTGCGCCGAAGGTGATGGGCTTCTCATAGCTTGCTGCCATTGTTGCGGAACGGGTGGTCAGGGGACTGGGCCGAGGTTGTGCTAAAGGGCAGTGCGCAATGGTGGGCGACGACGAAGGGGACCCTTGAGCAGCGCAATGCGGAGATGCGGACGTGGTGGGCGGGCGTGATGTGACTTTTACAAGTCAGAGCCCGTTCGCAAGGAGCCTCGCATGAGCCCAGGATGTCGTGACGTTCTGGTGGCCCGTGGGGGAAGGTCAACGAAATTGGGAGCCTCGTTGAGCCTTGGAAGGGGGTCGGATGCCAATGGGGGAAGGGACCTCGTAACGCGGCTGCTGAATAGTTTTAAGCGGTAGGCACTGAGCTGCAGCTGGTCTTGCAGGGCAGCAGAGATGAACAGAGGCAGATGGTGTGTTAGGGAGGGACGCTTGATGGGTGCAACGAAAGGCAGGAGTGGGCAGACGGGGAGTCGTCGATAATAACTCTCAGGATGGAGTTGGGCCAGTGCTGGCCGCCGCGGGAGAGTGAATGTTTGCCCCCGGCCTGCTGCCAGGTCCATCCAGCGAGCACTCCCGCTGGTCCAGTTCGACGAGGCGCGGCGCGCGCTAGGCCCCTTGCCCGCCCGATACGGCTAGCGCAAGCAATCAACCAGGAGGCTGCCCAGATGCTGCGTTTCAATTCACGTCGAGAATTGCGGGCCGGCACCACCATGCTGCCACAGAGTGCTCGCCCACCGTCCGTTATCATTTTCTCTGGTCGTTATAGCGATGATATCGACGAGCAACCGCCATCGTCGTTGCCATCGTGAACCGCACTGGCGGCTGCTCGCATGACGAGGGGCTGGGGCCAAGCTCCCCAAGCATGTGTTCGTCCTGCAGCTCCTCTGCACAAGCTGCACAACCGTCGGCGGTTCCTGCTATCAGTCTTAGAGCGGCTAGCGGGCCGCGGCGACCTTCTCGAACCTGCGATCTTGTACGGGCGCCGCGCTGCACAAGTCGCTCGCGGGAGTTGCTTCTGTGGTTTGCTTTCGCGACCACGCATGGCATAAACCCCCGCTTGGGCTTAGCGTTCTCTAGTCTTCCCAACTCCCGCCCCCCGTGTCGCCGCATCCCTTTGCTTGCCTGCGTGATTCGCCACCAATATTGGCCCACGCCGCCACGCCTGCCAATTGTTCTGAGCCTGCGCAGCCAATTCTCGTCTCTCCGCTGTCAGTGCTGCCACATCTCCCATCTCCGGTTTCATTTCTGCAGCGCTGCAATCCGTTGAATCCAAACATTCTGTATATTCCAATGACTCGTGCCATGGCCAATGATGCCGCTAATTACGACTCTCTCTGGTGCGTCCGCCGCAGAGTCAAGACGCGCGAACACGCACCGCACCACCTGCAAGTATGACCGTCCGCCAAGCACGCGGGACCAACAAAAGCAGGCCCAGATGTTATGAGAAAAACGCCTCCAAAATGCCCAACATCCAAGCCCTTTTCCTGCAACCCAATTCCAATCTAACAGAAGAAAGAAGCTGCCAGAAGAAATCGCTTTCCACGAATTAGATATTATATAGGAGAATTTTCTGCTTCCGAAGCAGGCTTTTCTTTCCTTTTATACCGCCGGCACCCTCTTATGCAACGACAAAGTCTTCTCTCCGAATCCCACTGCGCTCGCACATGCTCCTGAAGATGCCGCCCGCTTCGTAGAGGCGCAGTGGAGTGTCGAGTTCCGCGATGGTGCCGGCGTCCATGACGCAGATGCGGTCGTAGCCGATGATGGTCTTGAGCCGGTGCGCAATGCACAGTAGCGTCTTGCCCTTGAATCCGTCGACAATCGTCTTCTGGATCTTCTGGTCCGTCTCAAAGTCGACCGACGAGGTGGCCTCGTCGCACACGATGATTTGGGACCCGCGCACTAGCGCACGAGCAAGAGCCATCAACTGCCGCTGCCCCAGTGAGAAGTTCAACCCTTCTTCCTCAACCACGGAATCAAGGTGGATACGGCCCGACTTGTCATCCATGGATGCGTCGTTGGATACCAGGTCCGCCTGGCGGAGAGCCGACCAGAGCTCCAGGTCCGTATGTTCGTTGAAAGGATCCAAGTTGGATCGGATCGTGCCTTTGAATAGTGTTGGGTCCTGCGGAATGATGGCAAGCTTGGACCGGAGGTCATGCAGCCCGATAGTGGCGATATTAACGCCATCGATCGTGATAGAGCCTCCAGAAAGCTCTACCAAACGGAAAAGCGTGCTCATGATGCTGGATTTTCCCGCACCCGTCCTGCCAACCACGCCAATGCGCTCCCCCGCAGCCACGTGCATGTCAAGGCCCTTCAACACCAGTGGTAGTCCGTCTCTGTAGCGCATCTGGACGTTTTCGAAGATGATTTCTCCCTGCTCTGGCCACGTCTTCCTAACCTCGCCTAGGTGCAGCGGCGCCTCTTCCTCAAGCTGCGTGCCGTAGTGATGGATGCGTTCGGTCGCATTCATGTTATTTTCGACTTCGGCGAGCTGTCGAACCGTGAACTGAATCATCTGGACGATGGTAAGAATGTATGAGAGAACCAACCCCGCAATGCTGGGGTTAACAGAGAATCGAGAAGTAACAACTAGAATGCCAGTAGTGAAGACAAGCAAGATACCAATCGCATCAAGTCGAACGCTAAGCCAACGCTGATTCGCAAATGTCAAGTAGTATGCACTGTTCATGTCGTCGATCGCTGCGCGGACTGAAGTTGAGAACTGGTTTTGTAACCCGTACGCTCGAATGGTAGAAGTACCCATCACGGACTCGCTGAAACGAGCAAACACATTGCTTCGAAGCACAGACTCGTGGCGTTTAACCTCTCGGGCAGATGCTCTGTAGTAGCCGGCGGAGAAGAGGAAGATGAGGAAAAGGGGACCCAAGGCAATGGCGAAGTAGTGGAAATAGACGATGATGAGGATAAAGACCGAGATAATCATGGCGAGAGTCATGAAGTACATTCGGATGGCGTCGGTAAGAGTGTTATCCATGACATCGATGTCCTTGGAGAAGCGGTTGGTGATCCGTCCAAGGGGCGTAGTATCGAAGAAGGACATTGGGGCGCGCAGGACTCGGTGGATGGCCCGGTGAAGCATGACCTTACCGGCTTCGGTTCCACATACTGAGACAGCAACGGAGAATGCGAACATGAGGATCGCCTGAGACGCACCCAGGGCAGAGTATACACCGATCTGCTGAAGTTAGCGTTGAGTACTTGATGTTTGATAGGGGGGGCAACTCACGTATACACCTTCCGAGAACCCAAAGTGGTTCGAGGTCCACCAAGAAAGCCACAGACTGGTAGCAATGTTCGCTCCTTGGGACATAATGAGAAGAATCGCGACCATAGGACCAACCCAGAGACCTCCTCCGGCTCTGATGTAGGCGATCCATACGCTCCATGAGACACTCTTGACCGCACGGTCTTCTTCTTGCATGAGCGCTGCAGCTTTCTTTCCCTTCTTCTTCTTTGTAACACTCTTCTTCTCGTCCTCAACCTCGTCCTCATTGACAAGCTCCTCTTCCTTCTTTTCCTCGCTTGCGGTTGTAGCCATTAGGGTCTGGAATCCTTCGTTGTTGGCCATCAAGTTGTCAAAGGTATCAACCGCTCGAATGTGGCCTTCATCGACCCACACGATTCTGTCGCATCGGTTGAGGACATGGAGTTGATGCGTAGCTAGAATGCGGCACTTATCTTTGAGAAGCCCACAGATGGCATTGTCCATAATGTGACGACCGACATGAGCGTCGACAGCGGAGAGAGGATCGTCCATAAGGACAATATCCGCATCGAAGTATATGGCACGAGCGATATTCAGTCGCTGCTTCTGGCCTCCTGACACCGTGATACCTCGCTCACCAATTTCGGTTTGGTCTCCATTTGGAAGCATTTCCAGGTCCGGACGAAGTGCGCACGCATCGATGACTTCATTGTACCATTTCCTGCGATACTCTTGACCAAAGACAATGTTCTGCTGAACGGTAGTGTTCTGGATCCAAGCATATTGGGGACAGAAGGCACGAGATGCCCCTATCGTGACCTCACCATTAGTCATTCGCATATCTCCGGCCAACGCAGCCAGTAGCGAACTTTTTCCGGATCCCACGGTACCAATTACAGCGATTAGCTCTTTACGTCCAATGGTGAGATCGAGACCTTTGATCTCGAATGGGTGTGCCTCTTCTTCCGGCGATTGTGGCGTGCTAGGTGGACTTGGTGATAAAGATCCCTTCTCTTCCAAGGCCTTGGCTTTTTTGCTCTTCTTCTTGGTCTTGTCCTTTCCGGGCTTTTTGCCAGCAGGCCCTCCAGGAAGCTTTACTGGAGAATCATCCTCATTCTGCGTAACATTGCGCTCCCACGTGAAGTCTGCACCTTTGAGGACAATGGCGTCCTTGGCATCATAGTCCCACTTAGTGTCTTCGGTTGCTTCCTCGGCCAATAGAAACTCTTCAATTCGCTGTACGGAGGCATTGGCATCGATGACTTGGCCAATGACGAGAGGAAGGAAGTTCAGTGGAAGCCGGAGAGAATTGAAGAGGGCAAGCGAGGAGAAAATTGGGGCCGGATTCAAGGCGTGGTTCGACAAACTGTACGTAATGAAGGATAACATGGATGCGAACACGGGCATCGACATACCCACAGCCATGATACCGTTTCGGATCGCAAGTAGAATCTGGACTCCGTGGATTTCCCTTTTCCTGATCAAGTCGACGCGTTCAAGGAAGCTCATCTCCCAAGCAAAGTATTTGACAAAACGGACTGCCTGGAGGATCTCCTGAGTAAGGCTGACACGCTGATCTGTGATCTTGTTGATCCCCACTCTCCTTCGGAACAAGACTCGCACGGCTCGACCGAGGAGGGGCATCGTGATGATGAGAAGGCCTAGACCAGCAAGGGCGCTGTAGGTCAAGTTGACGATGAGCAGGATTATCGTCACAATGATGGCGATTGGAGATGTCCAGATCATATGGAAAAATCCACTCGCTTGATCAACACGATATGTATCGGTCGACATGAGATTGATAATCCTGCCGTTGCCCCAGCCCTGTCCATCTCCCGAGACATCCCCTTTGCCGGCAACCTTCTCTTCCTTTTGTTTCTTCTTGAGTAGCTTCTTGTACCACTTCTTTTCCTCTTCACTTCCTGGCTTGATATCTGGTGGGGGTGCTTCCTTGATGGCTTGTCCGCCCGCTTTGGCCCGACCTGAGAGTTTCATCGCTTTGTCAAAAATGACGGCGATTAGCACAGCTCTTGCTTGTCCACCCACCATCATGCCGCGGTACATGAAATGATTCGTGGCCATGCTCTGGAAGAACTGCATTGCTGTAATACCAATGACAAGGCCAATTCCTTCTCCAATATTCGGCGCCGGAGCCCCAGTTCGTTGCGCGATGTAGGCTTTCAAGGCGAAACTGATGAGGTACCGGAGGACGAAGGGTGCGACGGATTGGGTGACACTGGCCAGGAGCTGGCAAAGACCGCCGACGATGAATTCGACCTTGAAGGTATCATAGAGGGCGCCGAGCAGGGGGCGTTTGCGGCCTTCTTCTCTCCGCCGCTTGAAAGCTTTTTGGAGTCGCTCGACCAAGACGTCTGCGCTCCGGTCTGGGTTTACTGTCCAAATATCGTTGAGTTCCAGAGGGCGTTGATATCCGACCTGCAGGTATCCCCACGTTAGCTCCAATTAGGCTGAGCCAGTAAAATCTTACTTACAGTCATGAGGGGTGCCATCCACTGAAATGTGAGTAGACTGAAAAAATTCGCATTGTACTCGCGCGACATGCCTCGGGAGGCTGGTATTGGTGGTGTTTCTCGCCATTTGAGCGGATTCATATTCTTGTACCACTTTTTCTTCTTCGACCGCGAGCTCTTCGCAGACGAGAGATCATCGCTGTACTCGGTAACTCCGCTGGTGCTGCTCTGGAGACGAGAGAGGTTCCCTCGTGCGCTGCGGGTCTCGACGTTTGCCTCCACTTCTTTCCCAGCGCCCACGGACTCCAATGGTTCTGTCCGAATGGGCTCATATTCTTTGGTGCTTGTGGCCGCCACTTCAGGATCGTTCAGGCGCCATTCCTTCTCTTTATCGTCGTATGAAGACGAAGACATGGTTGCTGAGAGAAGGCGCAAGGATGCAGGCTACCGAGATAATCGTCGAGGAGCAGGCATGTTTGGGCGCGGCAGGCAACCGCATACATATACACTCACCTCGGCCCCGTCAATGGTGAGGTCAGGGCAATACCGACTGCGAGACTAACGTCGGCTCAGAAACGGAGATAAAACTGGCCAATCAGGGCATGTGCGCCTTCGGTCCAATCTGGGGGGCACTGCTTAGCAACCGAATGCTCAAAACCCACTTTACGCCTTCGAGTCGCCTTCGGTGTGGCCATCGGGGGTTCTTGTGCTCCGTTGTCCGAAGCATCGCTCACTCTTGAACAGAGCCGGATCCGGATTGTGGGGGTGGGCACCCTCATCCTCTGGAGCCCTCTCTCATACGCTCCAAATGCCGGTCAGACAAAATGCGGTGAGTGACTCTTCCAGGTTCTCGAGGATCGGTTGCTGCCTGAGCCCGGGACACGACACACTGATGTCGTCGATGTGGTGGTTGTATAGTATTATTGACGGGTTGACACTTGTCCGTGCAATCCTCCCACACCAGGCGTGCAGACTAGCGCCCTGGATCGCGAGAAACTAGCGACGGGGCTCGCATGCGATCCACGGAAGCGAATTCGTCCTCCTCGTCCGTTACGATTCCCATAAGAGCAATCATACATATGCCCCAAGGTGCAAGTTGTTCACTGTTGACCGTCTTGTCTGCTCTCCTGATGTGCTCAGGTGTCGACACTTTCCGCTCCGCCGGGTCTTTAATCAATCGCCATCAACGTTGTGATCCAAGGCCATCTAGACACGTTTCTTGCCGAGTTACAGGGTGGAACGAGTAATCTTCGGATGGCATCCACACCTCTGGAAAGATTCGGTATGTCTTCCTGCGAGGGTGATCTCAGGACTGGCCTCGACTGCAGTTGGAGGAGGAATGAGGACCATGTCGCCGCGAATCGGAGGATGCGCAGCGGAGGATGCGAAGAATCCGAACGGCTGGAGCCTGGAGTCAGACGTAGTGGGGTTACACAGAGATTAGCATCGCTGATTATCAAGAGACATGAAGATACAGTTGCTTGAATAAAGAGAGTGGAAGCTAGGACAAGGCTGGCGTCAACCAACTCACTCCAAGGGGTCAAGAAAGTGCTCTGATACATACAGCGCACGCGGCGTGTAACCAGCCTTTAACACTCTTATTTACATATGAATGTCTCAGTCCCGGCCCCTAATCTGATTCTGAAAAGGTCAAAACGAACATTGCGAGGCGTTTGCTCGCGTCAGCACTAGGCTTGAGTCACCAGTAATAGTTTGTATTCATTGCAGAGTCCATTATTATCCCTCCAGCACATCGCTCCTAGCAATCCAATAACGTTCCAATTTTTGAAACAGTACATATCCAATCTGGCCACCTTCGACTCGCCAGCATGAAACACTAAGTGGTGTTTGGTGATTCGTCTAACCACGTGTTCGACCGTTTAAGAACGTCTTACAAGTCAGAGTCTATCCCTGAAATAACAGTTCGTGCACGCTGTTGTACAAAATGCCGTTATGAGTTGCCTGAAAGGTCTCCCGGCTCCGACGCGGTTGCTGTGCCGGCACAGGTGGGTGTTTCGATTAGAGGAATATGGTTCCTAGTTATCGACTCCGATGTGAACGTTCTTCTCGCCGGGAGGGAGGATATCCTCCTCTTTCTTGCCCTTGAGATTTGGTAGCTCAGTCATCGCTTCTGCGATGATCTTGAGGGCTGATTCGATTTCTTGCTCTGTAATAACGAGCGGGGGTGCTAGTCGAATTATGTTTTGGTGGGTGGGTTTAGCCTGTTGTTACGGTCAGTATCTTCAGTAATTTATTACACACACACGATCTTGAGGATTCTTCTTACCAGTAGTCCCTTCTTTTTGCAGAGCATGCACAGATCCCAAGCGCTGTGACCGCCCGTCCTACTCTCATCGATGACAATGGCATTGAGCAAGCCTTTGCCCCTGATGGTCTTGATCATTGGGTTGTTGATGTTATTCAAACCGTCGCGGAAGACTTGGCCCAACTTCTCAGCACGCTCAATCATGTTCTCTTCTTGAATAAGTTCCAACGCCCGGATGGCAACGGCGGAGCCAAGTGGGTTTCCTCCGTACGTCGAACCGTGAGTGCCAGGCTCGATTGTGAGCATTACCTCCCTTGAACCCAAAACGCAAGAAACAGGGTACATGCCACCTGAGATCGCCTTGCCAAGGAGGACAAGGTCGGGCTTGATACCACTCCACTCATGGCAGAGCATCTTTCCGGTTCGCGCAATACCAGTCTGAATCTCGTCGCAAATGAGAAGCACGTTGTGTTTCTCGCAGAGAGCCTTCACTTCGCGAAGATAGTTGTCATCGGGAACTACGATACCAGCTTCGCCCTGGATGGGTTCAACTAGGAAAGCAGCAGTCTCCTTTCCATGGTGTTCAAAGGCCTCGCGCACGTCATCCACGTTGTTGTACCTGATCGCCTTCCCAGTAGATGGACACACGCTTCCAATACCGGGCAGATAGGGGCCGTAGTTCTCTCGCGACTCTGGGTCGGTCGACATGGTTATGGCGGCGAACTAGGCAGTTCTTGTCAGTCTGGCGCTTCGACATTTGGGATGGGAACATACTGTTCGGCCATGGAAGTTCTCCGTCACGGAAAACACCAGAGCCTTATTTTCTGGAATGCCTTTGACTTTGTATCCCCATTTCCGCGCAATCTTCACGGCCGTCTCGACGGCTTCCGCTCCCGTGTTCATGGGCAACACCATATCAAACCCGAACGTCTTGGTTACGAACTCGGCGAAGCGTGGGAACACATCGTTGTAGAAAGCTCGACTGCTGAGGGTCAGCCTCGAGGCCTGCTCGGTCAACGCCTTTATGAGCTCGGGATGGCAATGACCCTGATTCACGGCACTGTAGGCGGAGAGGAAGTCGAGGTAGTGTTTGCCTTCTGGGTCCCAGACCGAGCATCCACTTGCACGAGCGAAAACTATGAGTAGGTGTTAGAATTTCTCCACATGCGGCTCTTAAAGTGACGCACCGATCGGCAGCGGGTGATAATTGTGAGCTGCAAACTGTGCTTCCGCGCTGATGGCTTCGCTCGATGACGCCGCATGGTATTTGGCAGGATCAGGAGTGCCGGTGGGGTGGAATGATCGTGCTGTGGCTTTCAACGCGGTTCCGTTGCTGGCGTTCGCGCCATTGTTCTGAATTGCGCCTGGTGCCATGATGGGGATAATTCGTGGGTCACAGATGAGCTTGACGTGGGGTAGTAGCGGGGAGAGTGGCTTTGTCGAGGAAAGAAGGAATTCAGCGGGATCACTCGCCGGGTCGGGGGAAACGTGGAGGTCTTTAATTGCAGTTTTTTCCTCCAAAGCCGCAGGTAGCCAACTCATGCCATTAGAGGAACCGTTGTTGTAGCAGTCGGCTCAGACTGCTTTTAGCGATTTGGTTGCTGCCGCCCGCTGACGGGTCCGATCACGGCTCGTCGTATTGGCTGGCTGGCCTCGGCCCTTGCACCTGGGCAAGGTCTCGTGATTCGTTTCGTGATAGCATGGCATTTGTGGCAGGACTTTGGCAACGACTGTCGGTGATGGGGGCGGTCGTGGAGGTGAGGATGTCGAGGAGCACAGAGGGACTTGCATCAGAGCTGGAGATATTCGCGCAAGGCGCTCGTGTTTCGGCAATAGTTGTTACATGATCAGCCCTCCGATTGCTGAGATAACCACGTTCCACGGCGCGTGCAATTGCCCCTGATGGTTCATTTCTCCGTCGCGGTTGCATGAGGGGTCTCACACCTCAATATAACGCCCGCTTGTACGAACGGAGCAGTTCTGCAGTCTCCCCCGCAAGACGGCACACAAATCTAGGCAGCTGTCCAAGGCCCCCCGCTCAATGACGTTT
This sequence comes from Clohesyomyces aquaticus, assembly GCA_002105025.1. NCBI lineage: Eukaryota > Fungi > Ascomycota > Dothideomycetes > Pleosporales > Lindgomycetaceae > Clohesyomyces > Clohesyomyces aquaticus. Next base: position 98,716 of record MCFA01000063.1, on the reverse strand, counting down.
TGTGTTTTACTCTGCAACCGAATCCTTCAAAGTTTATGTTGATTTCAACACAGCACTCCAATCACAGGTCGTAGTGCGCGGCCCCAGAGACACTCCATTGAATGTAGGATTCGACAGGACGCCGAAGAGGCTTAGTCCCAAAGCACCAAGCACCTATATCAAGGCTCGGTGTACCACGCCACGGGGCACGAAGTCCTCTCTCAACCGCTTTCTCCCAATCCCTCATCTCATAAATCAAGAATCTCCAAGCATTCAATCTTCTAGTTTCAAAGCGTCATCTCTTCCCACAATGGCCGCCATTGACGGATTCACGTTCCTTGAGGATGAGGGTCTCCATGGCAGCAAGCCACAGACGCTCTTCGATGACTATCACAAAATGACGTCTGGAAAGGCTACGGACTTGGACGTCCAGATCGTCACAGCCCTTCGTACGAAGCATCCAGACATGATCGTCACCACGGTTCCTGGCTCGAATTGTAACCTCCTACAGTTCGCGGCAGCGGGCTATGCCTTCGCAGAGCTTGACGACAAGAGCGAGCCTGTTCTTCGTTGGACGGGCTTTGTAGGTCCCCAGCACCGCGGGGGATCTGGATATCTCACAGACAGCACTTTCTTCGCGCGATACAACTATTCGTGGAACGACGAGAACTTCATCCTGTACAATGTTCTTGTGGGCTACAGTATGCTCCAGTACGTCCTCAAGGAGCCCAGGGGAGGGGAGACTCAATTCTCCCATTCCTCGGCTGTCAACGCCCTCCTGGCTACCATCGGCGCATGGCTGATCAAAGAGGAGCCTGCTATCTACGTCTTCGATGGCTACTGGACAAGGAGCACGAAGCTGTGGGAGGAAGTGAAAAAGGCGAAATGGGAAGATGTCATACTGGACCCCAAAATGAAGAAGGATTTGACTCAAGTGGCCAACAAGTTCTTCGACAGCAAAGATATCTACGACGAGTACGGGGTCCCGTGGAAACGAGGACTGATCTTCCATGGACCAGTTGGAAACGGGAAGACGATCTCGTTGAAGGCATTGATGAACACGTTGCAGCAAAGGAAAAAGCCAATTGTAACACTCTACGTCAAATCGGCTCCATACTCCTATCACATCCGCAATGGTACGTAAGCCCAAGATACGTTCTCAGGGTCGTTGGCCATGTCAAACAGGACGGTGAAATTGCCACCTCAATGGCATTTCAAAAACCTGTCGTGCCTGTGCCCCTGACTTCGAAAACAAACCCCTTAATCAAGACCTACACTGACTTTGTGGCCTCGCTCTTAGTTTTCCAGATGGCGCGCGCAATGTCACCTTGCCTGCTTGTGCTCGAGGATATCGACACCATTGTAACCAATAGCACGAGAAGCTACTTCTTTAATGAGGTTGATGGCCTGGAGAACAATGATGGCATTATGATGATTGCAACCACCAATCACCTCGATAAACTTGATCCTGGCCTGTCCAAGAGGCCCAGCCGCTTTGACAGGAAGTATTTGTTCCCTTTGCCAAACAAGGAAGAGCGGTCCCTATATGCTCAATATTGGCGGAACAAGCTGAAGGACAAGAAGACCATCGACTTCCCCGCCAAATTATGCGATCCTATCGCAGAGATCACAGACGACTTTTCCTTCGCCTACCTCAAGGAGGCGTTTCTGGCTACACTTCTGGAGATGGCCAGAAACGATGGAGACGATAGTGGCGATGACAGCGATCCTGAAGACGATGATGACCCGCTGGGCAAGTATGAGTTCTGGCGCTATTTCAAGGCCACGGTCAAGGCTCTTCGCTCCGAGATGGGAGCTGGTGGTGACACTTCGGTCAGCCCTGATTCGAGTGCAGCTGCAACGCTTGCGGCTCATGAGGGATTAATGTCCGCTTATAAGGAAATGGTATCTTTGCTCGAAACAATGAGGCTGCAGCAAGGCGGCTCTCAGCCCTGCAAGGCGCCATCAGGCTTGGCAATGCAACCAGAAGGGACGGCGGGCTGGTCAAAGGACCGATTCACAAGCGGTTCGGTACTTGACCCCCTCCATTCTTTTGATCCACTTGCTACGGTGAAAAAGGCACGCCTCAACGAGAATGTATGGCAATGGGGGCCGTAGGGCAAAGGCCGAGGTGACGCGTGTGGGGAATTCGGATCGCGGGCGGACGTGCGTCTTCTGCAAAGCTTCTAGAATGCCAGATATAAGCGCGCATTACCGGCACTATGGGCGGGCGTTGCACATCTCCTTGGTTTTATTTGATGAGTACACCAAAAGCTATGATTTATCGTGCAGCGCGGGGACAGGGCCATGTACCGGTCAAAGTTGAAACAGGCGTCCGGTGAACGCGTTCACTTTAGTGCGGCATCTGACCAACTTCGCATGCAGACAGACCACTGCGCTGGACCCCCAACGCCCAATCCACGCCCTCTTTCACTGCCGTACGAGCTCCAGCCTTGTCGAATTACTAGACGCAATACTGTCATTGACCACTGTTCCGATAAGGCGGAGCGAAACCACTGGAGCGAAGACGTCGGAAGAGTCCGAAGGCAGACATTCATGCCTGGCAAAACATCAGCCGCAGTGTCCTTTCCTGTCGGCCGAGTTCGAGGACCCTAGGTATATCTTAGTCTCCACCTCAGCGCTGTGTCGTGATCCGCTTTGCCTCTCATCGTTTGTTTCTTTGGTTTACCGGCGGCTTTTTGCATTCGTGTTATTGTTTATTGGAATTCGTCGTTGTATGATACATAGTTTCAAAGGCGTAGTCACTACGCCACACCTTTAGCGTCCTTGCCCAAAGTCTCACCCTCCATCCCTTCGTGGCCTTCAACCCTGACGCATGGCCACCAATCATGTAAACATGTCCACCACCCCCAGCGAGTCGTGGGAAGCTCTTGTGTCCTGGGAGGACGAACTTTTCGATCCCATTTTCCAAGGCGACACCAGCTTTACGGGTGCATCCAATTGTCACAGCAGCTTCACGTCAGACTATCATGTCCCAGAAAGTGTCACATCCGACCAACAATACGCTCCTTCCGCTCCGGCATCGATCGCAGATGGGTCGTTTTCTCATGACTACACCTTGTCCGGCCCTCCTTCAGTCATCGACGGTCCTTCCTCGGCTGGCCAGGCATTCTCATGGCTGAGTGCCTCCCCATCATTCTCGACCCATGCCACCTCACCGTTTGTGGAGAGAACCGCACATCTCCAACTCGGAGTGAGTAGTCCCTGCGAGGACTTGGCATCTCCTCTCTTTCCCAGCTTGCAGGGCTCATTCAATGACACCAACCAAAACCAACCATTCCCGTCGGCGAGCTTCAACTCATCGGACTCTTTTCAAGCAGGCTCGGCCCAAATATTCAATCCCTTCTTGGCAACATCCCCTCAAGCTTTCAGCTCACGGGATGTCACTGCCTCGCAAGCCTTCGCCAATGTTGGGGGATGGGCCGACCAGCCTCAGATCGTCGAGCCCAGTCCAGAACTAGACCACGAGAGGGCAATTCCGATACCCAGCCCGCTCTCCTACAGCAACACCTTCCCATTGACTCAAGGGTCTCAAGAACCACCGCCAGAGTATGGCCGCGCCCGAGCAATCACCATTCCGCAACCCAACCAACGAGGCACTAGCTACAACCAGGCCCAATATGCAAGCCGTCGAGCCCTACAAGTCCCGCCGCCTCTGCCACCAAGACCAGGCGCTCGCCGCAACTCGTTTGCCAAAGGAGTCTCCACGAGCGAACCCCGCAAGGGTCGAAACAGCTTGACGACGCCTTCCCCTACCTCCAGCAGCTTCGGCTGGGTATCGTACCAACCCAACCAGCAGGGTAACAGGCTTGTGCCTTCAGGCACGGAGGGCAACAGGGGCCGGAGGCAGCGGGGACGCACGAAGGCCCTCACCCAAGAGCAACGGAAGAATGCTGCTCTAATGAGGGTCATAGGCGTGTGCTCGAATTGTAAGAGGAGGAAAGAAAAGTGCGACGTGGGCATACCCTGCAAGTCCTGCCTTGAACATTACAAAGGCGACTTGATTCACAACCCGTGCCGCAACCAACTGCTTTCCGACCTCTCCAGCGCCTTTCTTTCTGACCGTCTCGGCTGGCACCCAACCGCGCGGCCGCTCGATTCTTTCATCGCACCCGGTAGATACCGCGAAGCCACCGGCTTAACGTATCCCATTCCACTGAATCTCGGCTTTGGTCCTGTCCTTCACCTCCCCGTCCACGCGATCGAGATCTACGATTCCAACGCTGAATACCACAAGCACGTCATATACTCATGGCCCCCCGGGTCCGCGGCTGGAGATATACACACCCACGCCGTCCTCCCAGCCATATTGACACAAGAGGCTCTCGACTCTCTCCCTGACACTCTCGAGAACCATCTATCCCTGCTCGTGGAGAAGCACTTCCGTTCGTTCCCGCTATACACATCTCCCTTACGAATCCTCCGCCAAGTCTACATCTTCTACCGCATGCTCCCCACCAACACCGAGCACTGGCGTCTTCTCCACCAAGCCCTCAAACTCCTCGTCCTCGTCCACATCGGCGGCGACCTGACCATCTCCGCACCATCATCTGATCCCAATCTCGCGCAGCTGGTCCGCACGTCAATGACACTGAACCTCTCAGCAGAAGAGGAGGACATCCCAACTCCCTGTTTCATCCGCTCGCAGCTCGGGTCCACCATGCCCGCCATCGCCGTCAAACTAATGAAAGACGTGCTCTCCGGACTCGAACAACTGCTCCTAAACCGCGAATGCGGGGATTGGCCTATCGCGCTCGCGCTCCTTATTGTTGTGCTTATGATCATCGAAAGCATACAATACCACGCGGCAAAACTCCCATATCACAACATCTACGACCACTCCACTACCACCCCGCCCAACCTGGCCACGTCCCCGAAAACAGAAGAACATGAACGCAAAGTCGACGAACAGGGAATCAAGTCCCTGTTCGCGTTCTACTCGGCCTGTTTCTCGGGCTGCCACGCCCGCCTCCGGCCAGACTGGGAGGGCGAAGCAGGGTCCGCGGATCCAGGCGCTGGCCAGAAGGATCAGGCGGGTGGCTTGAGTTGCGAAGACAAGTTTGTGGAGAGCGTGAGGGAGGAGATTAAGAAGGCGAGTGCGGTGGGGTATTTGGGGGGGAAAGCGAATGGGGAGAGGGAGGAGGGGGATATGGGGTTTTTCTTTGATAGGCTTGTGGCTAGGCTTTTGGTTTTGAAGGCCTAGCTGTGGAGTTGTGGTTTGCGGGTTTCTTCGGCTTTGGGGGGATGGGGTTTGGGGTTGGTGTTCGGTGTTTGGGTTCCGGGGGCTTTGTGGGGTGAAGGTTTGTGTTTTTTATAAGTGTATGATGAGTTATGAATTGGCACGACACGGCTGATTAGATACCTTTCCATGAATAACGGCTGTCTGCGTTTTCTATTCTACCTATTCTGTGTGTAAGTTTGCCTTTGTCCTGTGTTTTCTGTCTGGGAGGCAATTTGTTTTCTACTTCTTGTTGTAAATTAGCGCTTGTAGATTGAGCATAGTGTTTGCTTCCAACAAACTCGATACCTTCGTTTGGCCTCCTGCTCTAACTATGCGTCTGCTATCTCTAGTGCCTTGTTACTGTATAAACTAGACTTATGGCAAGGGACGCAAGTGTTTTGATTTCTATTTAAGCCCTAGCCTAGGAGTAAAGTAAGAAGATAGAAAGGCGAGAAAAGTATCTAAGGATGCTCTCTCTGTCGGGACAGTTCTCCAGAATGCTGCCTGCTACACAAATAGACCGATGATCCTGCGCCTAGCACGTGGCTGGAAGCATATACTAGGAAATAGCATATCTAGAGACGGGCGGGAATAGATGGAGATAGCTGGGGTTATGAATCCGAGTGACCTGCACGCTTTCTGGGTTTCTTGAGACAATTTGCTTCGGTGCCTCGTACACTGCTATAACTACACCCATGCTCCACAAACAGAACAAGGTGCATGTGGTCGGGCTGGAGCCAGACAAACCTCGTGCGCCAGGTGGACTCTTATAAGCGTAGACAGGCGCGCAGAGACGGGTATGAGTGGCTAGGTATGTAGGTAATGTATAACGAACTCTATAAATTGCATACGTCTATCTCGGACCACGCTCCCACCCCCCAATGCATTCCCAACCAATGCTATCATCCAAGAACACGTAAACGCCGATGATGCTCTAAACCCCATACCCAACACCCAACACCCAACTCGCCTCGGAAATGCAAATGCAGAATCCTGTCTAGTCCTTTCTGGTCAGTCATAACCATGGCCTGACTGGCCTGACTATGCTTGCTTCATATGCCATGCTACGCTAAGCTACCTTCGGATGCGGGATAAGATGCAATAGGATAGGAGAACCTGGGAAGACCTATGCTGCTTTCGACTCACCTCAACTCGACGACATCAACATCTAGTAAACGGAGCAATGGATCTCTGCTCTCGCAAGAGCCTGCGAGAACATGTCCTGCATAGCAGTGTAATGGAAGAGGATGCCACAGAGGACGGCTACATGCCACTATCGGGAGTATCAGTACCACAAAATCGCAGCCATAGATCAGGGGGGAAAATGAATTCACTTACAATATTATGCGAACACCCCACATAATCAAACATTCCGGGAAACCACCTCTCGGGCACCTTACTCGCGTACAGCAACGCGCCCGTCAGATACACCAGAATGCTCTTCGTAACGGGCGCATAGAAGTAAACTGCCCATTCGATGCCTCGACTTGTTGCGAGTTGGAAGACGGGCAGAAACCCCGTCGTCGCGAGTGAGACGTAGAACATGACGCGCGCCCATGCCATATCCTGTCGGTTGAAAGTCGGATGCCAAGGCAGGATGACGCCGCCGATTCCAAGCGCAGCCGTCGTGCACATGTACACCCAGCGGCTGGTAGGCTCGCAGTAGAAGGCTGCGTATTCGGTGGTCATGATGGAGGCGGCGACCAGGAGGGAGATGCCAGTGTAGTCAACGCAGGCGAAGCGCTCAAGCAGGGTTTGGTGCGAGATGCTGTTCATGGTGTGCCAGATTGTGGAGCAGACGAGACATTTTGCGGCTGCGAAGAAGAAGACAGCCGCGATGAAGACGTCTGCGTTTGTCGAGAGCGAGAAGTTGACAGAGGTGGGGTAGAAATAGAAGGCCACGGCCAGCACAATCAGGAGGCCAATGGCGTGCGACCAGATGTTGAAGAGTTCGTTGTGGAGACTGACGACAGAGCGCACACACTCCCATTTCCCCTCTGAGAAGCGGTAGCCGCCGTGGATGTGCGGGTTGATCCTCCAGGGCGCGGGAAGATCGTCGTATTTGATGAGGCCGTCTTTGGCGCGGGCGAGCGCTCGTTCCACGGCGTGTTCGATGGTGAGCTCGATGGTTTCGCGGGCCCGCCTTGCTTTGTCCAACCCGCCGTCTACCACACCCCTTGCGCGCTCGAAACCCTCATCTACCTTGCGCCGGCCGCCCTCGTAGAAGTCGTGCGCCACGGAGCCAATGCTCGTGTCCCGCATGGCGTATGCGCGTGCCTCGAATTCACTGAGATATTGCTCCATCAACCGCACTCCCTCCTGCACCTTTTGCTCCAGGGTAGCCTTTGTCGTCAACGCATCTTTGTACCTCTCCTCCAGCGTCTCGACAAAGACACCCGCGCGCCGTCGTCCAGCCTCGAGCGCATTGTCCGAGATTTTGGAGCACGATTCGCGGACCGCGAGTAGAGTCGAGTATGCGTACTCGACTCCAGCGTCGAATTTGAGGTGGCCATAGGATTCCAGGAAGTCTAATCGGCATCCGAGTTCGGCAATGAAGTTCTCAAGCTACTTGCGCATCAGCAGGCGCAATTGCAAGAACAAGATGAATACTGAACCGACCAGTATCTGGACATCGTCCGGATCGACAGCCCACGGTCTATGGTGACTTGAGTGGTGCGAGGAGTGTCGCCGCCGTCGCTGTTCCTCGCGCGTGAAAGTGCCATACGAGCGAACGGTAGGCTCCTCGTAGGAGGTCATGACGGCCGTACTGGAGCAAGCCATAGCAGCGAACGGGTGTATATACACAGCAAATGCCCGCAGAGAGCGACCTGGCCAGACGCCCTGCTCCCAGGGTTCCTGAGTACTTGGTGGGGTGCTTTCTTGCCGAATCGAAGGGGGAGGATAGTGCACAGGCCTCGCCGCCAGCGCTTGATTCGTCAACCTTGGTTCGGAACGCCGACGATCAGGTGGGAGGGAGCGATTGCGAAAGTGGGCGCGTCGGATAGGGAATGCTGCTGAGGGCGAGAGGGGAGGAAGAAGAGAAGGTAAATGACGCACGTGGAGGAGAGGGTGAGGTTAGTGGTATTTTGTTGTCTTGCGGTGCAGGGGCAGATAAACCGAGGAACCCAAGGAGGCGAATTGGACGCTGTATCCACCAATGAGCGCCGGAGGGGGCCAGGACACTCGGCAAATGCACGTGAAATGCAGGGTCCAGTGGTGATGGCGGGTTGGCGTCGAGCCCCACGAGCTTCCTTGAGCCCGCCATCCTCTCGTTTGCCATCTGGCGCGCGTCATACATAAAACGAGGCTGCTGACTGCGGCCTCCTTCGATGTTGCATATGCGCTCATGATGCCTTCACGATTACCGGATTTCGCCTGCCGCTTGGGCTCATCGGGCGCATTCAAGTATGCAATAAAGCTCGAATTTTCGAGCGGGCCTTGGGCCGCATATCCGCACGTCGTTGGAGGACATGTAATACACACATTTGCTGGCCCCAGCCGTAGCATCCATCCATATAATACATAGCTTCACTCCACCATCCCACCATCCCACCATCCCACCATCCCGTCATATCCTCTCACGGACGGCCGCTCGCTCCAGATACCCAATGTTCCCCATGCCAGCCAAACTCCACTTCTCGGTAACGAACGGATCTGTCACCTGGGCCCGGAGCATTCCACTCGCAGCGTAGTACTCTATGACCGTCCTCGCTTCCTCTTTGCTCAGTCCTGTGATCCGCACTACTTCGATGTCCTTCAGGCAATCTACGACGCGCTGGTCGACCTTCTTGTACGGGTTCCACTGCGGCACATTCTCCGGGTCGAGCTTTCTTGCCTCGGCAACCTGTATGGAGTGATCCAGGCCCGGAATTGTTGGTGAGTTCGAGCCGGAGGTTGCGGCGAGGACAATGCCGCCATTTCGTAGAGCGGTTTTGCCAGATAGATGGTCCACGAAATGCCGGACAATGGCAAGATCGTGGGAGTGAATGGGCTTGATATCTGCGGAGAGATAGTCCGAGTCCTTCATCATGTGAGCGACATTGTCGACTCCGAGCATGATTGGTGGTCGGCCAGGTTGAGAGAGCTCGTTCCAAAGTGCGACAAAAATTGGCCAGGAGGCTTCTGGATTGGCAATGGCGAGCTCGGCAAGCTGTTTTAGGTTGCACTTGGAGGGGATGGGGACGGGGAGGCTGGGTTTGGTTGTGACTTGGAACTTCTCCAGGACCGGACCATTTGCAGTGGCTATCTGTGAGAGAAGATTCGCGGTGTAGGTGTCCTGGGTGTACATGGTGGGCTGAGAGCCGGGCAGTGGTGCGTATTCAGTGTGAGCATTGGTGATGTCTTGCGCTGGGGGGAGTTAGCTTCGCCGATTTTCGTGGGATAGAGAATCATACCATCTGGGAGATTGATGACAACCCAATCCCGCAAGAAACCCACTGTCAAGGCCTGCAACAGAAGTGTGCTCTTTCCACACAGCCTCTCGCCCACTAAAACTCTCCGTAGCGTCTGTTTTGCAGCACCCTTTCCTGCATCTTCGACTTGTTTGACTAACTCGACCAGCTGCATCGTCTGTCTCCGCATGAGGATGGCAGGTCGCCGGAACAGCCTCCATCCTTGTGTTGGCTTGAATGCTTCCACAGCCCGCAACGCATCCACGACAGCCTCGGGCAACCCCTTAACCTGCCCCTCGTTCTCCTGCTTCAGCACCGTCTCCTTTGACAAGTCCTGCAATGTCGGAACCTCGAGGGCGTTGTTGTTACTCAGCACAATCCGCTTCCGCTGTGCCTTCCGCTCTCCGGGCGCAGGTCGTTTGGACGTGTCCTGGGCCCGTGCCCCTTTACCCTTCTTGACATTCAGCGTTCTCTCTCCACGTTTGGGAGGCGCTATCATGCCCTTCCTCGGAGGGGGGCCGCATCGAGATGCGGAGATGGAGAAGCACGCCGTTTGGGGGGTCGTGAGCAGGCTTCGGGATGCAATTGACTGGTGGGCAGCCCTGTCAAGAGACAGCTGGAAGAAGCTCCGGAGGCATTGGGAGGAAGACATGGCTGCAATGGATTGAGAGCTCCAAGCCCCCGCAGTGGCTTCTGGGATGCAACGATCGAATGGGGTGCCAGTGGGACCTCACAAAAATTCGGAGGTCCGCTCTGGCTGAGTAAGGCAAGCCTGGCCTGGGTACCTCGTACAGCCTGGGGGGTCTATGAGCCAATTAGCGTGCCGTAGGAAATTTTTGGCCTAAAAAATGGTCACCCAGATTCCATGTCCGGTGCCCATGCTTCGACCTTCACTCCAGATTTTCCGCTTCTAATATATCCCTTTTCACCATGACGGATGTTGACATGGCCGAGGGTGGCGGCATCGCGATCCGAAGCGCAGACTCTCCCCCAACCGCAGTCAAACTCGCCGACAGCATCAACGCGGGCGCAATGGACATGACGACGCCGAATGCAGCAGCTTCGATTGCAGAATCAACCACCGGCCGACTGTGCGTCAGACTTGTGTCCTGCCACCCCACTCTCACTCCCCGCTAACTCCTCCCCGCAGACCCATCACTGTCGAAAAACCCACACCATACACCTTCGACCTGGGCAACCTTCTCGCCATCGACCCCAATCCCCTCCCCCGGGGCGCCGACGAGGCGACGCTTTCAGCCACGGCGAGGGACGCCGCCCAAGTCCTCATCAACCAGCTCCTGACCACGTGCGAGATCAAGTCGACGTCCGATGGGGTCCTCCTTCAACTCCCCACGCCAACAACGCCTCTGCCCCGCGAAAAGCCCATCCCTACTGAGAAGCCGCCGACCAAGTGGGAGCTCTTTGCCAAGAAGAAGGGTATCAAAGACAAGAAGCGCGACGGCAAGATGGTTTACGACGAGGCGACCGGCGAGTGGGTTCCGAAGTGGGGCTACAAGGGCAAGAACAAGGACGGCGACACCCAGTGGCTGGTTGAGGTCGACGCGAAGAAGGAGCTCGAGACCGGTGAGGCTGGGGACTCGAGGGCCGAGGGCCGGAGAGAGCGCAAGGAGAAGGTCAGGCGCAACGAGAGGAAGCAACGCTCGAACGAGCGCAACGCTCGAAAGAATGGTTAACCAACTGGCGGGCTTGAACGTGGGGGATGAAGAGCGAATGAGCGACACTTCATGATACCTGTTTCCTTTTCTACAGCAAATACAGTGCCTCCGCACTGTTCCGCTCTCGGGTTTTCTATCAGCATTGTGGGGTCAATGGGCAGTCTACGGCGTTCGGGAGAAGTTTAGTCTGGGAATTCCGACACACCTTCCGTGGACCAAAAGTGTATTTGGTGGGCAGAACACGGCATCAGGTGCCTGGGGGTTCGGGTTGCACCTCCATGGAGAAATGGTTCACATAGCGGATACCATATTGAACCGAACATCAGTTCAGTTACTTCATGATCTGTACTGTCTCACAATTTTCCTCGGAATCCCTCGAGCACCTCGACCGCTCCCTCTCTGACCTCCCTCACAATTTCCCCAGCCCCCATAACCCTCTTCACCAACCCCACACTCGCCCCAGCATACGTCGTCATCCGTCCCTCAACCCCCCATCCCGCGTCCCCTTTCGCCATCTCCTCCTCATACAACCTCTTATTCTTCTCATCCCCCACCCCCTTCTCCGCATCCCAAAAACTCCGATTCACAACCCCTCTAGCATTATGCCTTTCATCCCAACCCGTCGTCCCCCTCAACCGATCATACACCTTCGTCCTCACCGTCGTCTGCCCTCCATCCGTCGCCCTCACCACCTCATCCTGATACCCCTTCGCCAGGACCGCCTCTCTACTCGCCAAAAACCTTGTTCCCATGACCACTCCACCAGCCCCAAGCGCCAATGCGGCTGCCATGCCCCTCTTCTCGGCGATCCCGCCCGCCGCGAGGATAATCGGCATCTGGAGTCCTCGTCCTCGTCCCGCCTCCGTTCTCTCTGCAACAAGCGCGGAAACCGTATCCACTACCTCGGGCACCAACCCCACAACGCCCGCCCCCCTAACCAACCCATGCCCCCCCGCATCACTTCCCTGCACAACCAACACATCAACTCCTACCCCCTCTTCACTCACCACGGCCACTGCATCCGCCACACTACCCACCTGCACCCACACCCTCGTCTTTGGACTCACTTTCCTGGTCTCGGTCGCCCAGCTCGCGAGATCGGAGATTGCTTTTGGCGCGAAGAGCCAGATGGCCGCGGGTTTGTAGTGTTGGAGTAAGGGGAGAAGAGGTGTGATGGACGGGATCCCCCAGTTTATGAAGCCGATGCCGATGGGGAGGACGCCGGAGGGGGTGGGAGGGAGTAGGGATGATGCGAGGGCGAGCTCGGTGGAGAGGGGGGTGGGGTCGGTGCCGGCGCCTATGAAGCCGATGCCGCCTGAGGGGATGTTAGTGTGGTGGTATGGGATGGGATGGGATATGGTCTTGAAAGGGAGTGTGGTGGGATGGCGGTTTGTGCGGTCTGGGGAAGGGGATTCGGGAGTGGTGGGAAAGCATAGTAGGAGGTTATCGAAACGATTGAGCATGTAGTGTGTCGGTCTGGTAGGAAATAATCCTTGATGATAGCTGATTGAACTCGCGATATGATGATGGTAAGGAAAGGGATCAGAAGGGGATATGAGGAAGCCCCTAAAGAATACAAATAAAGCATACCAGCCTTCGAGATCTCAACCGCCAAATCCGCGAGGGCGATGAGTCGCATCGGCGCTCCAACAACGAGCGGAGTCTCGATCCATGGATAGTCATTCTTGAGTCTTTGGATTTGGTCCATGGTGATATACATCTTTCGCAACAATAATATCGCCCTTGATCCGTGATTCTGAATCGTCTTTGCTACAAACTGCAGCTTATACCACCTCTATATCAATTCCTTTGAGAATAATCAGAGTCATAGGAGCATTCGCATTAGTGAGCAAACAATCCGCTTACCCGTCGTGGATGTTGTTTCTCCTCGGCCTAGGTTCGGCTGGTCTAACACCGGGATCGGAGTCGCATGCAAGCTTTACCGATAGTCACGGGAGTCTACTTCAACCAAAGATGCCAATCATATGGCGAATATATGATATGCGCGTATTGTGAATAAGATATCAACACTGGAATATGAAATCTCTTGGCCATGCCGTCGTGATAGAAGACATGTCTGACGGAAACCCGATGAGCATCGAAGCGAATGCTCAAACATCTCCACCTCAGACATCATACAGACGTTGGAGGCATTAGATTCGAAATGGCCGCAAAATAGCCCACGTCGTGCTACTTCTCTCCTTCAATACTCATTCTCAGACACGGCCCGCACGGTAGAGTTCCTAGAATCCGACCTCGACGTAGTGGTGGTGGTACTGCCAGACGTCACAGTAACGACAGAGGGCTGACGAGTACGAGTGTCAGGATTCTCGTCTCGGTTATCATACCCGCCAAAATCGTACTCCGAGTCCGTTCGAGATCTCATTTCAAAATTTTCGCCTTCATCATCCGAGTTCTCTTGTGCACCAGGTGCGTCGGCATCGATAGCTGTCATCCGAAGGACGAACTCTTTTTGTAGCTCTTTCAGCCAAGCTGCCAAAACTTCACCTTCCATGACACCACTCTGGGCCTGCGCTAAATGCTCCTTGAGGTTCAGGACAAGTTTGCGTCGCCGCTCATTGATCACAGTCGCCGATGTTTTCTTCTTCTTCAGGATGTGGTGCTCCAACTTTTGAGCAATGTGGGTTGCACGCTCGACGAGTCCGGGAGGTAGTGGAACGACACGTGCAAGAGCAAGGCCATAGTGCTGCTCTTTCACAGCGCCCTCCGCGATCTTGTATATCATAGTCATCTTGTCTTGGTCTTGCATCTAGCTATCTGTCAGCAGAACGACTATCCACACTAATATAACACACATACCTCGACAGCCAAATGCAAACTGATGACGCCATTCCGTTCTGCCAGAATTGTCGCAAGGTCTCGGAAGTGGGTGGCAAACCATACGAGTGCCTGATTGTGACTTAGCTATATGCAATCTGTGTTTCAGAACACTTACTCGGCTGTGAACAAGGGCCTCAGCAATGGCGAGTGCGATAGTCAAGCCATCGCGGGTGCTAGTTCCTCGACCCAACTCATCAATGATCGCCCTACGGTGCTGTGTTAATAGAAGGGCTATTGGTGATATCCCTGGCCACTCACAGGCTTCGCTTATCAATATTTCGCAGGATGAAAGCGGTTTCTCTCATTTCTGCAGCAAAGGTGGACACGTTCGTCTCGATGTTATCATCCATTCCTAGTCTCGCAAACAGTTGGTGGAATATAGGGAACGAAGCATAGGAAGCCGGCACACTGTCGTAAATCAGCATTGAAGACTTTGAGAAATTGCAAAGCCTGAACCTACAAGCTTCCGATCTGAGCCATGATAACCATAATTGCGACGGATCTAATGTACGTGCTCTTGCCTGCAATATTGTTAGCTCGATTCCAGTCCATGTAGTTCACATATCCCGTACCGCTCATGTTACATCCGGTGATAATCTGGAAGCGCGTTTGTTGGGTAGCGTATACATCATTTGGGACGAATTTTTTTCGCATGATCTTCTCACGAATTGGATGTCGACCGGCTTTGATAGCAAGAGTGTCCGTTATCTGGGGTCGAGCTACACTATGTTAGCGGATGGAGAGGAAGCCATAAATTGGTCGTACTATAATCATGCGTCGTGACAAGCTGAGCGAATGCAGCAATCTATGTGTAGCATTAGTTGAGGTCTGCAGAACAACCTTAGCACTTACCATATCCAGCATCGCAATACTCTCACAAATTTTGAAAAGTATGGACATTTGGCCACGAATGTTCTCAATCAGAGCCTGAACAGCTTCGTCACCTGGTGGTGTCAGTAAGGAAGACAGTTCCGAGATCGCAATAACTTACTCATCAAGACCACCTCCTGGTGAGCCACTGTAATCTTCAGCTTTTGTTAGCCGGGATATTAGCTCTAGGTGAGACGAAAACTACCTTTTGGTTCCGCTTCATCAGTTCCAGAGTCTGACACTCGATTATGTTCTTCTTACGGAAGACATTCGTGAACACTGGCGGAAGCGGGCGTTCTTCAAGCTCAGAGGCTGATATTCGGATGTAGAATTGGCGAACGCTCTCATACTTGAGATCCACCGATAAATCATACTCCTCTGTCCCGGAATATGTCAGTCGTATCTCATAGCGCGGGTGTTTGGACTTGACGCACGACCAAGCTCTGTGGAGTGCTGATAAGCGTCTTCGGTGGCTTCTTTGTATGTAGTACGAGCAACGTCTAGGAGCCCATTGACGCCGGACTTGACGGCATACGTCCTCTGGTTTCTCAGTTCAAGCGGTTGCTTCGCATAAGCGGTGCCTTCGTTGATCACCCTGTCAATCTCATCTTGAACAGGTGTGAGATTCTCGGACGCACAAATCTGGACGGCTCGTTAGCATAGTATTGCATCAATGTGTGCGAGCAGACCTCTCGGATGTTATGGAGCATGGAGCTCCTCGCACCCGTGAGCGCTTCGTATATGGGATTTATGGAAGTGACGAATTGCTTCAGCATGATGACCTGGTTGATACTCTGTTCGCTTGTCTGTATGGTAGGTTTGGTTGGAATGACAATGAGCTGGATGTGATTAGTAAATGAAAGCCAATTGAAGAGTGGCACCATACAGCGGTGAGAATCCGGTCAACATCCAGGAAGTTCTTCATCGCTAGCATAGGTTAGCTAAGTCGTACAAGACGCATGGCCGTTTGACAAACCAGCTCGTGTAGCGAAGAACATCTCCTCTTTGGTAGTCAACTCTTCTAAGGCATCGTACCGTGTATTGAGGGTCTCTGGATCAGTGAGCGGTTGGAGAATGTTGCTCCGCAGAAGACGTCCTCCCATCGGCGTCAAAGTCTCGTTGAGAAGACCAAACAGGCAGTCTCTTGATTTGGGATTCTGAAGATTTTGGACAAGCTCAAGTGAGTGAATCGTAGACACGTCAACCATCATAGAGCCCTCTGAAGGCTCATACTTGATTCTAAGGGAGTGGAACGGGAAAGTTTTCGCGAGTCCCAACTCGATGTACTTGAGGGCCTGGCGCTATGTCAGTTGGGTTGACTCAAGTGGAACCAGCCCTGTAACCTTACAGCTGCAATACAGCAGACGGCGTAGTAATTTCCAGACACAGAGATTTTGATAGCCTCGACATCCTCGGCGAAAGCCAGCTGTTGAATGTATTCGATTCCTGTAGACTCTGCCCAATAACGGCGATCGAGAAGGGTGAGTTTGCTGTCAAGGACTTCGAGATTCTCCTCGATAACGGAGAAGAGTTTTGACTTTGGACTGGCAGCAGACGCCACGATAAGAATTTCGGAAGGGCCATAGACTCGCAACTTATGTACGGTTCGGACATAGGTTTGATTGTCGCAGATCTGGCACAATACTGCTTCTCCAGTGTCGAGATTGACAAAGGCCAAGCCAACGGTGGGAGAGATGCCCCGAGACTCGGTGACAGCACAAATGACTTGCTGGGCCTCCACCCTTGCAATAGTTGAAGCGCCGGTCCTTGGTCGGCCTGTGCCCGGCCTCCCAGTACTTCTGCGACCGCCTGTTCTTGGACGAGATGTCGTCGTTGTATTGTACTCTCCATACGCGTAAGACGGATAGGAGGTAGACGCCGATGTGCTGTACGAAGTGGAAACACGTTGTGCCATGGTCGTTAGTGAGATTTTGATTAGTGTGGATCAAACTCGATGTTCTCCCGACCCTCGAGGGAGATGAAATGTGCTGGAAGTGTGTGCAAGATCAGGGGCAGGAGCAATTGATGTGAGGAAAGATCGGGGGTCGGAGTTGACCCCGCCGACAGCGCTTGGCACTGATATTCTTATCGATAACATGCCAGGAACTTTTTTTCTGACAGCCAACACGAACTTTGGGTGGAGACCTTTTGAACCGAACAAGACGAGTGAGGTCGGTATACTTTCTCTGAAAAAGTGGCCTTGCTGACCCTTCGAAAACCCGACCTGGACATCCTCTAATCAATGGCGACCCAATACCCACCACCCTCAAAGCGCCAGAAACGCGCACAGGCAGAAATTGCGCGCGAGCAGCAAGACGTCGACGAAACCATACCAGATGGAACCGTTCGAATTCGCTTCGTAGACCAAGCTACCGGCGAAACCGGAAGCATACCCGTCCTCACCGTACCCCTCTCACAAGCCTCCACGAAGAACCTCGAGATTCTACTGAACGAACTGAAAGAGCAAGGAGATGATAGGATACCGTATAGATTCTTCCCCGACGGAGCAGCAGAGGCCTTGGGAGACAGCGAAGACATATACAATGCCTTGGTTAAGCCGGGAAAGGTGTCTGCGGAAAACGAGATCACGCTGCAATATGCTCCTCAGGCAGTATTCAGAGTGAAGGCGGTATCGCGATGTGCAGCAGCTGTATCTGGACATGGCGATAACATATTGGCTATTCAGTTCTCACCTGCAGACTCGAGCAGAATGGCAAGCGGCAGCGGAGACAAGACTGTACGAGTCTGGGACTGTGATACTGGCACTCCTGTCCACACCTTGAAAGGCCATACCAAATGGGTATTGGCTGTCAGCTATTCACCGGATGGATCCCTACTAGCTTCCGGGGGTTACGATAACCAGGTCAGGATATGGGATCCAAAAACTGGAAAACAGTTGGGTGGGGCACTAACCGGCCACACGAATTTCATCACGTCCCTCTGCTGGGAGCCATACCACTTGCAAGAGTCGAATCGACCGCGAGTAGCATCATCTTCTAAAGATGGGACAGTTCGGATATGGGATGCGATAGGAGGAAAGACAGACTTCGCATTGACCGGTCACAAGAGCAGCGTAACTTGTGTGAAATGGGGAGGAACGGGAAGGGTACGGCTTCAATTTCCCCCTTGCTTGTTAGTATGCTGACGATCTCACTACAGATATACACCTCTTCCCATGATAAGACAATCAAAGTGTGGAATGCCGCTACTGAAACACTGCTACATACGCTCTCCGGCCATGCACATTGGGTGAATCACCTGGCCCTCTCTACCGACTTTGTCTTGCGCACTGCCTACCACGACCACACACGCAAGCCGCCGGCGACGACCGAGGAAAAGCTCGCGAAAGCGAAGGCCCGCTTCGAGAAAGCTGCGACAATCGGAGGCGAGATAGTAGAGCGTCTCGCAACTGCCAGCGAAGACTGTACCATATTCCTGTGGACCCCACTCACAAGCAACAAGCCTGTGACTCGAATGACAGGTCACCAGAAGCAAATCAACCAGGTCAGCTTCTCACCAGATGGAACCCTTCTCGCCTCTGCAGCCTGGGACAACCATGTCAAAGTCTGGTCTGCCCGAGATGGCAAATTCCTGTTCACGCTGAGGGCACATGTCGGGCCAGTGTATATGACAAGCTTCTCGGCTGACAGTAGACTACTCGCGAGCTGTAGCAAGGATACCACTTTGAAAGTCTGGGATATGAGGACTGGGAAGCTGAAGGAAGATCTGCCAGGTCACAAAGATCAAGTCTTTGCTTTGGACTGGTCTCCGGATGGCGAGAGGGTGGGTAGCGGGGGCGCCGATAAGCAAGTAAGGATTTGGAGGAACTAAGATTTAGAAGGAGGTGAAAAATGTCTTGAAAATAGCCCAAGAGAGGGCACATTCTGTCGATACGCTTGTTTCGGTGTCTTTACGCCAAAAGTCACACTCTGATACTCCGAATCAGTCCTTGTGGCGGCCCTAATAGTAATCTTTCCTTTCTTCCACACCACTGCATCAGCTGAGCTATCGCGATCCCACGTCGGAGTTAATAGAAGCGTCACAGGCGTAAGCCGTGGGCAACTCTTGCATCCTGCCGTGCCATTGTGCCGAAGCTTAGCGTGCCTTGCCCCAGTTTTCATTGGCCCGACCCCAGGAATTCTCCACACCAAGCAACGCCTCTCCCCGCTTGATTTCTTGGTGCACGTCAACGGCTCTCCCACCGCGATACAAGCATCAAATCCGCTTAGCAATTCTCGCAGATACAACGAGTTTGGAGATGATGACGAATCTCCGTTGATAATGGAAGGCACAGGGGCAACATTTCTGCC
Source organism: Clohesyomyces aquaticus (assembly GCA_002105025.1). Taxonomy (NCBI): domain Eukaryota; kingdom Fungi; phylum Ascomycota; class Dothideomycetes; order Pleosporales; family Lindgomycetaceae; genus Clohesyomyces; species Clohesyomyces aquaticus. Next base: position 79,407 of record MCFA01000063.1, on the reverse strand, counting down.
GAGTCGCGGGGCACACACAAAGAAGAGAATGGATTGGACAGATTTTGGCAGGTGGGTCCCGTATCGGATCTGGGGATTGGTGGACGAGAGGATCAGGGCGGGTTGAAGGAGGACTGGCGCTATGATGGGCCGAGGAGCTTACGCTACCCCGGACGGGTATTTGTATGAAGGGATGGAAGGGTTTCTGAAAATCCACGTGGATCCCCCTCCGTCATACATTCCCGTGCGACTTTCTTCAGCTGCTGTTTGTAACAACTGATTTTGTAACGAAGCCCAACGGTTTGAAATCTTCAAGTGTTGGCGACATGGCTTCAGCGCTTGAGAAAGCGGATAGTGGGAGCTTTCATCGTCGGTCCGATGACGAGAAGGTCAAAGCCGACGCATTGGAATATGCACCTCTCGACGGCATCGCCGACCCAGACGCTGGATTGAGTGAGGAAGAACGCGCTGCCCACGTAAGTTCAACGCTCAGTAAATAGATTTCATATTATCGCTAACCGGTCACCACAGGATCGTACACTTCTCTGGAAACTTGATCTGAAGTTGATCCCATGGCTTAGCTTCCTGTATCTCATTTCTTTCTTGGATCGTACCAACATCGGCAATGCGAAGATCGACGGTCTGCAAGAGGACTTGGGTATGACCAACGGCCAATACAATGCAACGCTCTCAATCTTCTTCATCTCTTATTCGGTCTTCGAGCCTCTGACCAATGTCTTGCTTAAGAAGCTGAGGCCGAGTATATTTCTACCCCTCATCATGTTAATGTGGGGTATATGTATGACCACGATGGGTTTGGTCCACAACTTCTCTGGGTTAATGGCTGCGGTAAGTGATGCAATAATTCTGTAAACTATTAGCATCGATTGACTGACTTTGAATAGCGTTGGTGGCTCGGGGTACGTTTCAACCATGCTACTCTCACCATCCTTATTCCCGGAGGTCTCATCCACTGACTGTATGCAGGTCGCTGAAGCTGGCCTTTTCCCTGGAGTAAACTACTACCTTTCTTGTTGGTATAAACGCTCCGAGTTCGGGATCCGAGCAGCAATATTCTTCTCCGCGGCTGCCATCGCTGGATCATTTGGTGGTCTTCTCGCCGCCGCCATCGCACAGATGGATGGCATCGGGGGCAAGCCCGGATGGGCTTGGATATTTATCCTCGAAGGGCTTGCGACAATCCTCGTCGGTGTCGTCTCGTACTGGATGGTCCACGATTTCCCAGATGAAGCCAAATTTTTGAGCCCCGATGACCGTGCCCGTGTCATCCGTCGCTTGAGAGCAGACCAGCAGTCTTCCGCGGAGCACGAGTCCTTTAAGATGACCTACTTCTGGAGCTCGGTCAAGGACTGGAAAACCTGGGCGTTCGCGGTGATATACATGGGCTGCGATGGCTCATTGTATGCCTTCTCGCTGTTCCTCCCCACCATCATCAACCAACTTGGCTACAAGAGCACGACCGCGAATCTCCTCAGTGTACCACCCTACGTCGCTGCGGCAATCATGACTGTGTTCATTGGCTGGCTTGCGGACCGAACGAGACAGCGCGGCCTGTGCAACATTGGCGTTTCGTTCCTCGGAATCGCGGGATTCTCCATGCTGCTGGGCTCGTCGAAACCCGGCGTGCAGTATGCAGGCACGTTTCTGGGCGCAATTGGCATCTACCCTTGCATTGCAAATACGATCTCCTGGGCCTCGAACAACGTCGAAGGCGTCTATAAGCGTGGCGTAACGCTCGGATTTGTTATTGGATGGGGCAACTTGAATGGAGTCGTTGCGAGTAATATTTACCGTGGAAAGGACAAGCCGAAGTTCACACTTGGACATGCGGTGGTTTTGGCTTATTTGGCGACGTTCTTGTTGGGAGGAAGTATAGTAACGCGGGTGATGCTTGCGTGGGAGAACAAGAAACGACAGCGGGGTGACAGGGACGCTTGGATCGAGGGTAAGGGCCAGCAAGAGATTGAGATGCTAGGCGACAGGAGGCCAGATTTCATCTATACCCTCTGAGCATGCAGCGGAGCGATGTTGGGTATGCAAGTGATGGTGGAGGATGAAGGAAGTTTCGGAGCGCGTTCCATCGAAAGTGAGATTGGCTGAGAGGGATGGTGGCTGGTCCGAGCGGTCAGAGAAGTTGGAAAGCATAAAATGGACAATCCTTTCTGACGAGTTAAAATACGCAGAAATCGAAATATATCTGATTGCATAATGAATCCGTGGCCTAAATCTGTCGAAAAACCCGCCCTTGATTCGCGCTACGTCGACTCTGCTCGGATGACAATCCGAACCCCTCCTAAGACTCTTGACAGTACACCGCGCAAACGGAAAAAAACTTAATAAGACGCGCGGAGCTCACTTTTGGCCTTCTCCAACCATCTCTAATGATAAATGCTTAACCTGCAACCCAGTCCCTCCGAAACCTGGAGTGGTGACGCGCTCGGCAAAAGCATCCGACCCTTTCACGAGCACCCAACCTCGACAATTGGTCGGCCCACCCATCCGAAAGGCACCCCCATACGTGTCCCCTATCGAGATAATCAGTCAATGCGGTACACACTGTCACGCGAGGTCATGAAACTGCCCTATCTGGCAACTTTTCGAGAATATGTCGATCACTGCGGAATTTCTTCCAGCGAATCGTCGTGGGAATCCGTGACCGCTCAGCACGTCATAGGAATTCATTGTCTTATCTGTGGAGTGGTGTGTGAGGGTGGTGGTATGTGTGTACGTGAATATGAATAAGGGGGGCTGTGTGGTAGATAAGGGTGGAACGCCCGGCGTTCACACCTTGATCTCCTTCGTCGCACTCTCCTCATCTTCTTCATCTTTTTTGTCAGTTTTGGTAACTGAGGAGATCTGGTCGTGTGTTTGGTCCGGAGCTGTTTCCTTGGACAAGGGATTTTGTGGCGCTTCTCCGGTGTTGTGTTCCGACGACGAAGCCTTGGGCTTCTCCTTCTTCATGAACTCATTTTCTTCTTTTCGGATGGGCTTCGCTCCAAAGATGCCTTGTCGCTTTCGTGTGATGCATAAAGATCCTGTGACCAGGACATTCAGGAGGGTGAAGGCTAACATGACTTGAAACTGTCTGTTGTAGCTGTGCCCAAATACCTCGGCGACCTTCACCTGCTGATCTTTTGGTAATGACAAGACCGCTGCGTTTGAATCTTCTACAACAGCTACTTGTGCCGGGCTGAGAAAGGATGGGAGACGTTCACGTAACGAGGCGTGGTTAAGCGCGGAACACATCGCAACTGCCACGCATCCTCCAAGAGTTCGCATCATGTTCAGCGCACCGGTTCCCACGGACACGTCTTTTTCCGCCACCGTGGTCGACAGCAGATAGTAATATGGAGGACTGCCTGCACCTAGACCGATACCCGTGATGACTGAGTACCCGTAGGTGGCGACGGGGAACTTGAGGCCAGTGGGTAGGCTGCTTAGAAGCCCGATTCCAATGCAGACGATGGCGTTGGCAATCAGGAGACACCATTCCGTATCGATTCTTACGCCCATGATCGATCCTGCGAGCATGGCTCCAACTGGAGTAAGGAGGGTCAAAGGAAGGAGGAGGATCCCTGCTCTTTCGGCAGTAGTGTGGTTCACGGCCTGGAAGCGTTGTGGTAACTGGATGATTGCCATATAGAAGGGCATTCCTTGTAAGAATTGGCTACTGGGGTAGATGTTAGTTGCTTCATCGAACGAGATACAATGGAAACTTACAGCAGGTGGAGTAACATCGCAGGGTTGGTCAAGAACCTGATCGGAAAGACGGCTTCCTTTTTCGTCCTGTAGGTGATCCAAGTCTCGAAGCATCCAAATAAGAGGAAGCCTATAAGACCGGCGACAAGCGTCCCAATAATGACGCCACTATTCCAGTCGTAGCTGCTACCGCCTTCTTGCAGCGCGAAGAGTAATGGAATTGGCCAACAGACAGATAGGAGGCCCCCGATCATATCAAAATTTCGCAAGCGGTCCATGTTAGACTTCCCATCTGTCTTCCCGGGGAGGGAAACAAACAGTAAGCCTATAGCCGTGGAGACTATCGGTCCGCTACCATACACATTAGTACATCTACGTCCGCTGAAGACACCTTATATAATAAGAAATCTAGCATACTTGATGAAGAATATCCACCGCCATGTTGTGTGGTCGGATATCACTCCTCCGAGAATGGGCCCCAAAAGATTCGCGACCGCAAAGACAGAACTGATAATACCAGAGTACAGTCCAAGCTGCTCTGGCGTTGCGAGTTGCATCAAAGCGACGAAAACGAGCGCATAAAGGCCGGACCCGCCGATACCTTGGAAGGCACGAAACACAATCCTGAGCGTATGAGCTTTCCCAGTAATGGGAATTTGGAGTGTTGCTTACAGCTGTGTCATACTCTGCGCTGCTCCACAAGCCATAGAAAAGATGAGGAAGAAGACATTGCAGAAGATCAGGATAGATTTCAAACCCCAAACATCGCTCAGCTTTGCAACGATCATCAAGAAGGCTGATATATAATAAATCAGTAATGGAACGATTTGGACAATGAGGAGTTACCATTATAAGTCAACAAATACGTTGTTATCAGCCACGCAGCCTGTGCCAGCGAGTTGAATTCACTGGAGATTTTGATGAGACCAGTGGTGACAATGGTCGTATCCAACGCGGACATAAATATCGAAAGCCATAATCTGTAAATGTCAGTATCTGTATCCCATTATTGGTGTGACGAGGGGTTGGCGTACCCGGCAATGATAACGTTCAGCCTCGCAGGACTAATGGTGCTTACAACGGCAAGAGATGGTGCATCCGTCGCATCGCCACTGTTGGTTGGTGCTTCCTTAGCCATTAAGGCATAATACTGTCCGCGATAGACAGACGTGAATCTTCGAAGAAAAGTAAATGTTCTGAACAAGAAGGCCTTCGTGTGGCAAGCATAGTTTTATTGAATACGGCCGTAGAGGGGCACACGAACCCGCGTACAGCATTGTGTGGCTTATCCCAGTCCCGTTAAGGATTCCGCCAATCCTTCGGAAACGAAGCGAGCTCGGAAACTACCCAAAGCAAGAATCGTTTGCGAGAACGGATGCCTTTCACGTGACCACTAATGTTAACTTTGGAGTCAATATGCATGCACCTGTCCGTGGTTTGCGCGTCCGTACGGGGGGTCGGTCATGAAGTCAGTCCAGCCCAGAGAGGCTTGTGGGGAGCTGCGCAATTCGGAGCGCGCAAATCCCGTCATTACTGTAGATATCTCCTGCTCAGAGCGAGAGGAATTAGGTGCAAGCGTACCTATCAGATGCCAATAAACGTTAGGCGTTGAGGACGACAAATGAGGCTAGTGCGCCGCCTCCTTTCTTCTTGGTTCGTTCGAGGAACGAACATTCAATCAACAGGCTGTCACCGTTCTCGACGTATTACCATCTTGTCCGTGTTTTCTTTCATCTGTAATCAATCGACTTCTGTCGCTATAGGTATCGCGAAGTCTGAGTAGTTGCGAATTTGGCTGCTTCAAAGGATCTTTGCCCCTCGTTTGAAAGAGCAGGGATTTCCATATGTGAAATTGGGGGCTGTCGCTCAGCCTTGACGGTGGAACATGGGCAGGCCGATTTAGTATCCTCATATGAAGGGACCTCTATCACCCGGTAGAATGCAGAGTGTGTCTGGTCAGCAGGAATTAGAGAAGCTCGAGAAAGGAACAGGTCGTCGACTTACTCCAGGGCCAGCAATCTCTTTTAGTATCGAGAACCGGGTGGCCGAATATTCCTGAAAAAGACGTTGATTGCATGAGTCTACCGTAATAATGGGTGAGTAGTAGCAGCGGTACCCTTTGGCCTTTCTCCCCATTTGTTCGGAATCTGACGAACGACTTCTTACAACATGAAGACCTTACTTTATATATTGTCCGTCCTGGCAGTAAATGCACCGGTTGCATTTTGCCACTGGAACTACGATCGATTGATTGTAAACGGCCAGATCATTGGAGATCCTTACCAATATGTCCGCCGCAGCAATGACTCCAACACACCACTCCAAAATGTGAACAGCACCGACTTGCGATGCAACTCCGGGGGAGAATCCGGTGCATCCACTCTCATGTATACAGTCCAAGCTGGGGACAAAGTCGGGTTCGGTGTTGCAGCCACGTTTGGGCATCCGGGTCCACAACAAGTGTATACATCCAACGCGCCAGCTGCCGCCGCCGACTACGACGGCTCTGGTGGCTGGGCCCGGATCTACTCGCTCACGACTTCATACAATGCCAGCGCTGGGCAGGGTGACGGCATCCTTAAATGGGCGACTTACAGGATGCAAACCTTCCAGTTCACTTTGCCTGCATCAACTCCTCCGGGGGAATATCTTCTCCGCGCGGAAGGCCTCGCGTTACATGCGGCACATAAGGCCAACGGCGCTCAGTTCTACGTCAGGTGTGCCCAGATTAGGGTGACAGGAAATGGTGACGGGAGTCCTGGGCCTTTGATCGAGTTTCCTAGAGAGTATCATTGGATTTCTCCTGGCGTCTTGATTCTCGCGTTTTGGTCTAGACTTTCGAACTATACGGCTCCGGGACCTTCACTTTGACCTAGGGCGATGCGTGAGTCTCATACGCTGGATGGAACTCGGAAACAGTAACGGTCGAATTGCTGCATGTCTGACTCGTCTTTGCTCTTGTATAATCCTAAGGTAAGAAGAGAGGAAGTGACGGTAAGAATGGGGTGCACGACTTGCTCTAGCAGACGTCTTTTCTTAGGCACCAGGTGCGAGTCTGTAGTAGATGTCATTGCGACCCATTTGATGTTTTGCATGGGATCCCTCGCCTCGCTGCGGTTCAAAAGACTTCAAAGCTCTCTGGTGCTCCATTGAGTAAGTATTTTCTGTACGTTTGAAATTCTTATGAACATAGTTGACGGTTCGTATTGTTGTGCACGTCGGAGAAGATTTGGGTAGAAGATGAAGGTGCAACCTCGACCGCCGCGTGCCTGCCATTCCATCCTCATCGCGCTTTCCGCAGTCGTTCAACCCAACAACATTGCCGTGCGTCCCCCACCACTCCGGCCCACACACAAAATCTTTTTCATTACATCGCTCTCATTTACTTCACCCCAGCAGCTTCGTAGCACCTGCGTCTTGTTTTTTATTCACCAATTGACGAGCCATGTCTGCTCCTGATTTCGACTCCGCTCTTCAAATCCGGGACGAAGGCGCCTTCTCTCGAAGGCTGAGTGAGCTCATGACCCAAAAAACCGATACAAGCTCGGCTCTTGTGAGCATCGCCGACAAATACGTCCAATCTTTCGCCGATGTCTCCGTATCGCACAACAAGCGCCGATGGATAGGGTTGGCTCTCTGTCACATGGTGGAGAAACGCCCACCCATAGCTGCGAATCTTGCGTCTCGTCCACAGGCTCTCCGCCAACTTGGAGCCGTCATGATTGGGGACACGGAACTGGAAGACATAAAAGTCGTGGCCGGTGCGGTCATTCGACAAGCACTACAGTGCGGCGTCGAGTTCGCGAGCTTCTGGGACTCAGATAAGATCCCCAACAACGCGGCCATCTTTCCGAAAGAATCGAGCGAGAGGTGGCTACAAGAGTTCCAACAATACGTCGACATTCTCGAGGTAGACCTAAAGCTCGTACGGAAGCTCGAAACCGACCTAGCTGTGGTGTTTGCCGTTGCTGTGCGTGCCTCCGACGGCTTCAAAAAAGCGCCGCCTTCCATGATAGTCACAATTGTTCAAGGCCAATACATTACACTGATCACACCACAATCAGCCCCAAAAGTCATTGGATTCATTGACATACCGCTCCGTTTGATCCGCACCTTCCGCCTCCAGAAGTCCTTGCTGTACGATTCCCAAGCGAGAGAGGTTGAACTTGAGCCTTGGGATCTCGTTTTGACCCTGGAAACCGGCCAATGGACATACCGTGAAGATTCTGAGCAGCACGAAGCTTCCGACTTTGTCATCACGTTCGCAACGCATACCGATGCCGCCGAGTGTCGATCATGCGTCGAGAAGGCGATCAAACGCCGCGCCGCAATCTTGCAATCTTCGACCACCATAATCTTAGATGCAAGTGCTTCCGGGGACGAATATGTTCAAGAGGTTTCCCAGAAGAGACAGGAACGTCATCAAAACGCTGATAGTACTCAAAAGATGAACGTACCTCATCCCAACCGGACAGGAGCCGAACAAGCCGCCCATGAAAGTCATAAGCCCACGCGAAGGATTTCCAGTAGCCAGACTCTCGACATCAGCGCTCACGCAAATGATAGGACCAAGGACCTTCATCTCAACGACCAGCTTGTCAGACCTACCACGAATCACGTTGAAACGGGCCACCGAGGTCCAGTTCCGCCCCGAACGAGCAAGAATACTGACTCTGCCAACTCTGCGTTCGAAGAGGAGCCCGACCCTGTTACCGATATAGATCCAACATCTAAAAAGCCACTACCGACGGAACAACTTCAGGATGTCTCGTCACCCAACAACAAAGCCGCCGCCGTCCTCGAGAAACGCCGCCGGAGTATATCGCGTGATATCATCTCCGCCCCAATTGTACCCGCGAAAACACAGCGGAAGTCTGTACCTGGGGCTCTTCCAACTATCAAGAGTAAACCCAGACGCTTGCAAAACCAAACAGAGAATATCAATTCGAGTACACGAGAAGAGGTTGATGATTTTGAATTCCCCGACGAATCTTCAAGGATGAAGAGACCGCCCCTCAGGACAAAGCAGTCCTCTGGAATGAAAAGCCAGCCGGGATCATCAAGGGGTCAGACAGGAGGTAAAAACGCTCTCGATAGCGGCTCGAGCCAAGCATTTCCCACTACCAATTCTTCCGCTCGCAACCCCAGGGTTACCAGTCCGAGCTCGAAGCCAGCTAGTGTCCCTAAGGCGCCACAAAAAGCCATGGGTGAAGCTACGTCACGCAAGAGAAAGCATGGCGACGATGATTTCTTCGCAATACCTCTTAATGAAGAACCATCAATCAAGCGCCGCACTCGACGGGAGGCTGCCAAAACAATCGACTACAACGAAGCTGAAAGTTCGGGATATGGCAGTTTGGATTCTGAGTATACTGAGTCTAAGCCGACAAAATTTCGCGCAGGGACGACAGATTCCTCCCCACGCAAGGCGCGAAAGAAGAGCAGGATGTCGAAAGGGCGAGGAAGCACTTCAAAAACTACTAAAGCGAAAACGAAGCAGCTGTCTCCGGAGAAGCTCCCGGTTGTTGGAAAAATGCTTTCCAAACTGCAGCCGGTAAGGAATGAGCTCAGGAAAGAGACGAATGGTGATATGGCGAGATCGCCAGTCGAAGTGAAGCACACCCGCAAAGCCATCAAGAAGGAGCCGCAAACGCCCCAAGAGCGACCCAAACAGCTGGCACGGGGCAATCCCAATCAACACCGAGAGATAATCGAGCTCAGTAGTGGCTGCCCAAGTTCTTCATTGGATAGCGAGGACAAGCATGACCAGAAAGTGCAGCCACAGTCCTCTCTGGATCCTCACGACATAAAACGGAAAGGGCATGCTGGCCCTCAAGAAGGGCGGTCGCAATCAGAAAAAACCCAATTGCGTCATCTTGCAGCTTTAGAAATGCCCAGTACACACTCCGAAGCGGTTTCCGATCAGCCTTCTCGAAAGCGGACAGATGAACACTTTTCCGCCATCACACCGAAGGCGAAGCGAACCAAAGTTGGGGTGGATGGGGCTTTACAAGCCGCAAAAGGAGACGCTGGTGATGCACCAAGAGCCATCGCACCAGCCCGGATCCTGGAAGATCCCGAAAGCCCAAGCCCAGAAACCCAACAGGGGCACCAGAGATCGAGTCGGCCTTCTGCCCGCCAATCGTTGAACAACCTTGTTCAATGTATGAATAATACCGAAGGAGAAGAGAGACCTTTAGGACATCAGCATCTTCCCGACCAACCGAGGGGCCGAAGAAGAGCAATGCCTCATATTACGCAGAGAGTTACAAGACTCCAATGCACCTCTATCCGCAACGACGACCCTCTAGTCGTTCGGCGAATTCTGAACTTCTTTCGAGCAATACCAAAGTGCCTCCTTCATCCCCGCACGCAGAGTCTAAGGCCATTTCTAGCTACGCTGGGCGGGAACAGGTAGACATCGAATTGGAAATCGGCGAAATGGAGACAGCCAGGAGCGACCCTTTTAAGAAGAACCTGAAGCCAAGAGCGCAGGCTACAGCATTCGTTCGGCGACTCACAGCGGATTCTGCGAATTTAGATGAGCCTGATCGTATAGCGGAGGCACAACGGTCCGCCCATGAGGCCAGTGCGGCCAGCGGATCGGATCTGGAAATATTTTTTGGGGACGCCAACACAGTTCCTCTAAAGACTACGGACTCAACACGAAGAGCAATGCCCCGTAAACCGGTTGGAGCTGACGTCCTCTCAAAGCACCAATTATCTCAAGGAACCCCTCAGAAGAAGAACAAGCTAGCGCCAGCTGCTGAACGCAAAGAGGTGAAATTCGAGGATGCAGTCCGCGAAGCATCACCGCAATATGTCGAAGAGACTCAGGATCAAGGTGTTGCTGCGATGGAAAATGGCGAAGACTTCATCGATGGAGATGAAACCCTAGTTGAAAATGTTAACGAATCTCCCATCCTGCCAAAGGTTGCCCCTCCTGAGATCAGATCATCACCGCCTCAGAACGGCCAGGATCCATCCAGCAGCCATAGCTCTACGTCTGCCGAGTCTGAGTCCGAGCCCGAATCCGAACCTTCCATTTCCCCCGAAGTCGCGGAAGAAATGGAATGGGAAGCCAGCCTCCAGCCACATCAGCGAGGAATCTCAGACCAGCTCACCCGTATTTCGAGGCGGTTACTGCGACATATTGTGGACAACGAGACCGCGGTGAGTGATATTGCGGAGAGTTATGCCCGGGACGGAAAACATGTGCTCAATCAGCTTCGTACACAGCAAACTGGTGAGCTGGAAGGCTTGTTCGAGGGAGTGGAGAGGAAGAAGCAGTGCATGAAACAGGAGTTTGAACATCTTGTTCAAAAGCTTGCTGAGCAGCGCAAGCAATTTATGGAGCCGCCAAGCGCTGTGCAGAGTCGGATGGAGGTTTGAAGAGGTGGGGGATAGGTGCTGTATATTCGCTGGCGGTATGATAGTCTGATGTAGTGGATATGGTCATTCTGTTTGTTCACCCTAACGTCTACGGGGTGGTTAACTGAGTGGGAGGATTCTGAAGGCGGGTAGCTGGTTAGGTTACGGGAGCAGTATGTTATCACCGCTGTCATAGAATGCAGTGGTTCATGATATAGAGGACTTGATAGTGTGGTATGTTTGCTTAATATGATGTTCGGGCACATGTTACTTCCCATTCTGTTTGTCCACCCTGCGGTCTACGGAGTAGGTAACAGAGAAGGGGAGCTCTAAAGGTGGGCCGTTGGTTAGGTTATTGTAGCAATAAGTTTAGCATAGTAGTCATAGAAGAAAGTGGTTTAGAATATAGAAGACTTGACATGATGCTATGTTCGCTCCGCGCGAATGTTCAAGCACATCTTCCTTCTCAATCCATTTTACCACCTTGAAGTTAGTGAACCTATATAAAGAGTGAGAGCATTGTATATCCGCGTAGCTGCTTGCTTAGCAGCAGCAGTAGGTTCACAAGAACTATTATGGAATGGTTGGTTTATAATATAGAAGACATGATAATATCGTGTGTTCGGTTGGTGTGAATGTTCGCGTCTGTGTTACTTCTTATTCTGTTTATGCACCCCGCAGCCAGAGAAGGAGTTTTAAGAGTAAGAAAATTGTGTATTCGCGTAGATAGTTACTGTAGGGCAGCAGGAGCATCGTAAGAGCTGTTGCGAAACGCTATGGCTTATAGTGTAGGAGGCTTGGTATCGTAGGATTATGCCAGCGCGAAAAGCCTCAGTACTGACGAGTTCCATTCCATTCATCTACCCTGCTGTCCATAGACCTACTACTTACATGGACACTTTTCTAAAAACACATAGCTAGTTGGTAATTAGTAGTAACAGGATCACGAAATAAGCCCTTAAACACACACTTTATTCCTTAGAAATCTTAAAAGGTTAGTGCGGATTTACTTGATACACGTAGCTAGTTAATAGTCAGCCACAAAAGTATCACAAAATTAGTTCTTAAACACATAAATCAGAATGCAAAAATTGTGTGAATTCGTTCCATTCACGCTATGCTATGCCCCGCTAACCAAAACCCAGAATCCATCCAGAACCCAGAAGAAACCCCGCCACAGACTCCCATGCCATGCCATGCCAGATCTCACTCAGAAGCCAAAATAAAACGCCAGAGTGTCATGAAATATGCTGAAATTAATTAGTTAGTTTTGAGGCTCTCGTTCTCCGACCCAATACGGGGTGGAGACTTGGATTTGGAGTGGTCTTTGCGGTAGGGGCTGGCACTACGTCTACTTAAGTTAGCCTACAGTATTGTATGAAAAAAAAGCGCTCAATGAGGCTGGAGAGGAAGGAGGAATTGGAGGGAGTACTGAGTTAATGGGCGGGGGAATTAGGTGGGGGTATGATGCCCGATTTGCCTTCCTCGGATGAGGAGGAAGAGCTGAAGGATGAGGAAGAGGAGGAAGAGGAGAGGGAGATAACGGATTCGTCTGAATCAGAACCGTCGTCCCTTTCCGAAGAGACCACTACTTCAGTTGAGGGGGTAGAAGGAGGAGATGTATACTTGACGTACGATCGGCGCCGTTCTCCCTCCTTCCGGTAACCATCAATTAGACGGAGAATCGTTTTGCGAGCGGCGCCAGCGTCGACTGACTTACCCTCCATGCTCATGCTGATCTTCTTCGTTGCATCGGCCTTCAGGAGACGTTTCAAGAGGAGGTGCTTCATAGTCATGCAGACGAAGATGCCACAATCGCTTCCATTCTCTTGCTGGGGGGAGTCGGACATGTGGATGAAGCGGAGCTTTTTGCCAAGCAGGATCTCGAGCTTCGTGGTCGTGTTGCGAGCTTCCTGGTCGTTGGACGGCTCAAGTGAATCGTAGTGGAATGCGACGCCGTCGAGGCTAGAGACAAGGAGCAGCGACCAGTGGGATCCGCCTTCGGCAGCATTTACGTCGCGATTGTCGTTGACAGGGAGGAAGATATGAGTCGTCTTGGCGAAGTTTGGCAGAACGTCTTTCAGGGTGAGCGGGTCCGGAGTGTTCATGAGCATGAAGGCCATGGATGGGCGGAGCAACACAATCTGTGCATTGGGGAAAGCGTTCATCTCCTCGCGCTCAAGGTACCTAGATCAGAAGTAAGCATCATATTGGGTGAAGAGGGGGATGTTAGGTGTCGGGTAAACTTACTCTTCCCAGAAGGCAATCGCGTTGTCAGTAAGCCAGTCATTCTTTATGCTGTCGACGTCGAGCTTCGTGACTGCCGAAATCAATGTCAGTACATGCGCTTGCAAAGCTCACCCCTGCCTCAAAGTACACAGTGCGGAGAACAAAGGGGGCCATTGGTAGGCAACTTACGGCGAACATCGTGATCTATTCACTGTGCGTTAGCCAAGCTGCGCGGCATGGTGGTGGGGCAGAAGAGCAAAAACTTACACGAGAGATAGGCCTCGTCAGGCGCAAGAGTCTCGCCGAAGTGACGGAGCTTCTTGTGGACGCGATCGAGAGTATTGGAAACTGAAGGCATCGTGGTGGTGTCGAAGTTGTCTTGCGTTAGTGTTTACCTCTAAATCTGCGTCTGCAACGGGGGACCGCGTGCCTGCTGAGGCGGGAAGTGGTCGCAAAAAGGAAGTTAAGAAAGGAGTGACGACAAGGCTGTGCTTGCGACGACGCGCGGAGGGCAAGGCACCGCGGGCGTTCGTGGCTGCAGGACAGAAAAAAGATCTGCCTGGTGAGGGCTGCAGCTTTGGTATAACTTGTCGCGGCGGTCGTTGTGTCTCGCGGGGCGGGTCTCGGATAGGTTGACGTAGGCGGCACTGGTCGGAGAGCACCTGTGCACGTGCCTTGAGTTTGCACCCAGTGCCGTTTGATTGGCCAATTGCTCCTGATACACGTGGAACGGTCCCTTGGTACACGGCTCACACGTTTGCAGTCGGTGGGGTCCAGTCAGTGGGGCGGTCGGCGGAGAGGTCAATGGGGAAACACGGTTGGACTGGTCAGCAAGCCGCGGCACCGCGTATTGGTTGCTCGATTCATTAAGTGAATCCTTGATTTTCCCTCTATGAAGTGGTTCCGGCCTAGGAAACAGCTCGCCTCAGAAAAAGAGGAGAGGAGATTGGATATCAAACACCGACACAAGCCTTGAAAATTCCACCACCTTAAGCACGCATTAATTGTACACACGCTTCATCACTCGTCAAACGCCCGCCGTTCCTCCTTCCTATCCGTTTGCCTTAACGCCAACACCATCTTTGGTTCCTTATCCGAACCCGTTGAACGTGGACTGAGCAAACTGGTCGCCAATGGGCGGCGCAGGCATTGCCGCCTGGTTGTCATTCAAGAACCAACTCCAATCCTGGTCGATGTCCATCGGCATATTCTGCCACGAGAAGTTGTTGGTCGGAAGGGGAAAGTTATTCAGGCCGTCCTCGTTGATCTGTGCCCCCAAGGCGTTTCCGTTGGTGCTTTCGGCAGACGCACTGCCCAGGTTGTAGAAGCCGTCGTACGAGACAAATGGATCGGTAGTGGTATTGAACCCGAAAGCATCTTGCGAAGTCGAGGTCGATGTGGCCGTCGTCGCGGCTGTCAAAGGCTGTCCGAACAGATCTGAGGTCGTCCTCTCCGTTGATGGCGTGAATTGCGACTGTGAAGACGTCGCCGGACTGGGTTGAACCGTAGTGCTTGGCACCCGCTTCTTCCCTGGCATGCCTCCTGGCAGCGCAGGTCGGCCACCCCGTCGGATGGAGATTGTGCCAAAGTACGGAATGACAAAGTCCGTGAAGTCGTCGCAATGGCCAGACCTAAGCTTGTGCAACATATGCTCCAATACCTCCGCGCTTTGAAGCGCGACCTTGCCGCCTTTCTCAGATGATGCGCGCCGGAAGATGTCGACGCTAATTTCTATCAACCTGATATCTGACTCCTGTTCTTTGGGTGACATGCCACCGCTTGTTCCAAAGTTGAAGAGGCCGAGCATTATCAGCACCGCTGACGTGAAGCCAATGAAGTCGACTGCTTTACATTCGTAAAGTGGCTGGACATCGCCGGTGCGGAGGCATTGGTATAGTCGCAAGACTTCCCTTGACCCATTGAGACAGGCTGTGCGGCTGTATGTGAAGCGAGAGTTGGCCTGCGACTTCAACATGAATGGAAGGTGGAGGTAGACGCGGATCTGATGGTAAACCATCTGTGCCATGACACGCTCCCGAATCTCGGCAGCGTTGGTGTCAACGTCTACCATCAGATGGGAGAACTCGATCCAGTTGGGGTCCAGCTTCTTCCACAGGTCTTCCAGTTCCTGGTCCAATTGTAGGGCCCACGCAAAAGACTGTTCGGCGACACCTTGGTTCCTATCTATGACCTTGCCCGCCAAAATGGCGACCTTGTTCATGAAGATGAGTGGCGCCATATATTCTCCGCCCATGTCTGGCAATGACAGGTCGCAATGTGTGTCGCTAATGCCATAAGGGAGTCCAAGAAGTAGGGATATGAATCGGTCACCATGGTATAGCGCCCACCATATACTCTCATGTGCTGCTGATGATGTTCGTTTTCGGTGAAGCCCCTGCCATACGATCAGGGCCTAGTCTTAGCAGAGATCATCATAATCACTTACCATGAGTTGAGTGTACATTAAGCCTTTGCGGTAGGCAAGCCACGCCCGTCGTGGTTGACCGACATCGGCATACCACTTCGCTTTCAAGATGAGGCACTCCATGCCTTCGAGAGTCGCCGCATACTCGTCGTCTGAGAGAAGATATCGATCAACCGCCTCAATGTATCGGTCTGCGGAGTCTTCATCAGAGCAGATGCCGACACTCAACACCACAGTGCCAATAGCACCAATATTTCCTTCAGCCAAAGCCTTCGCAGTGAACTGAGGTAAGGTGAGTTCGCCCGATGTTCCGCTGCACTTCCGCCTCCACGTCGCCCACCACTCGCTGTTGCTATTTAGTATCTTGTTGAGCTGGTCATATGGTGGGAGAACAGCGAGAAGTCCTTTCTTCGCGCGTTCCCGCTTGGCTTGCCACGCGGTTGAACCTTGGTCGTCAAGAGTGTCGTCATGCTTGCAAGTAATCGTATAACGATCTTGCGCGATACCTGGTGACGGGGCTGAATCCTTCCTCTGCGGTTCCAATCGCTCCTTCATTCGCTCTTCGGCATCATTCAGCTACGGCATATGTTAGTGTTTAGGCTTACAGTGATAGAGTTCTACGTACAGCATCCTCGATGACAGATAAGATGGGGACGTGGTGTCCACGCTCCGAGGGCGCATGCTGCAGGTTCTGAAGCACCGCCGACGAGGCATCGGAAGAGAGAGGCGTCGGTGGGAAAGCCTCGCGGGTGATGATGTTGGGGGTTTTCGATGAACTTGTCTCGGTAGTACTCCTCTCAGTCCTCTCGGACTTATCTTCAAGGAGAGAGTCAACGAGAGCCTCAAGCCGTGATACCCGTTCACGGAGATTTTTCCTGTGATCCACGATGACATCCGGATTGGCATTTTCTTGATCGATGCAGCGAGACCCTCGGGCAAAACATTCCGAACAGACGTCCGGATTGTCGGAAGGGTAAATGCATCGGATCTTACGACGCCGACCTAAGAGCCATCAGTCTCGGACCCAAATGTACGAAGAGCTAGACGCTAGTTGGGGAAACAGATGGCGAGGGCGAGATTGAACCATGAGATTGATGCGAAAAGGTAAAAAGACATGGAAGTGGAGTCAAGTAAGACTGTGGAAGGCCCGACCGAAGGGATAGAGGAAGCGAGGAAGGGTAGCACGACCAATCCAACCTACATTCGAAGCAGCTATGCGTCCCCTTCCGCATCTTCTTACGAACAGCTAGGTCCGTAGCCTCCTTCGGCATGTTCGCTGATTCTTCTTCGTCCGAAATGATTGTGGTGATGGTGCGAGCTCATTCAAGGTCGCCTCAGGTTGGAGAGATCGGGATCAGGATCAGGATCAGAATTCAGAAATATAATCAACGTCCACCTTTGATACACTGCCTCCTCCCTTGTGAGAAGCCGACGTAATACGCGTGAGCAAAAATGGCAGCCTGAACGCGGAGGTAGCGAAGGAAAAGGTGCAAGGAGTCGCCGGACGAAAGACGGCCCAGCGTCGCCTTTATGTTTTTGCGAGTCTCGTAAGCAGGCTGTGCTGACTGATTACTCTCTCGACGAGCACATTCCATGGGAGACGAACCACTGGTGGTTTGCGTCCTTGGCCAGCTAAAGATTCATATAAAGGGCGCGAAGGATGCAACGACTGTACGCACAGCGCGGGTCTCTTCGGGCAGGAGTTGCGAGCATTTCAGCCCTTTGATACGGAATGGGGTTAGTGTGAGGCGTGATGTGAACCAGACCTGCATGCTCTGCGTTCAATACGCATTGAATTGCTCCGAGCTCCGACCCCGATCCTCCGTCCCCGCTCCACTGGAGTTATCAGATCAGTGATCTCTCTCGTCTGGGTGGGCTCTTATCGATAGGAACCTACACAGGAGTTGAGTGAGCTGGAGGCTGGGCAAAGAATATGACGCTGTTCCGAGGGTCCCGAGTTCCGCCCACGTTACCTACTCTTCTGACCTTTCGGCACGTGCTTGTCTTTGAATCAATGGATTCAACCACTTTTTCAGGTCGTGATTACTGTCGTTGATTCTATTTGCCCTATCCCCTTGATGGCACTTTCCTGCAAGACCCCTGGATGATCACTTCTGGAGCCTCAACGATGGCGACGTTGGAAGATCACCCACGTCATCCACCCAGCCCACCACCCTCGCCGCCCCGTCAGAGAAAGCACAAAAAGAAGAAATACGACCCCTTCTTCGAACTCGCTGCAACATCAGTCGCATCTCCATCAGTGCCGAGCTCCCCAGCCGCTGATCCAGACGAGCCGCAAGAATCGATCGTAACACGGGTAAGCACAAAGCGAAACTCAAACAAAACACAGCCTCCCAAGTCTAACACATCTAGATCATAATCTCCCCCCTCCTCTTCACATCCTTCCTCCTGTCCCTCTTCCTAATCAACCGCCGCGACCGCGTCCGCCGCACGAACTCGCACGCTACCTCTACCTCCACCTCCACCTCCACCACCTCCCTCCTCTCCTACTTCTCCCTCACCTCCAGTCTCTGGGTCGACCCAGAGCCATACCAAGACCCCGATTCCTCAACATGGTCCCGCGGCCGTGCCTCCGGGCCCAGCCACGTCGAGCCCCACAGCGTCCTCAGCAATGCGAGTAACAACGCGAATAATCGAGACTCGGAAGGGAAGATGCAAACGAAGAAGCGCGGGTCATGGCATCTGCATAAGAAGATCCGGCAAGTTGCCAAGTTGGAGATAAGCGATGCGTTTGAGATGCGGGGACGGGTTATTGCGGGGCTCGTTTGTGTGGTTGGGCTGGTTGTTGCGGGAGTGTTTTGGGGGTTGATGTGGTGTGTGAGGAGGTGGTTTTGATGGCGCTCTTGAGGGGGGACGGGTGCAGGAGATGGCGGGTGGGATGGCATGTATGCGCGCGTGCTGGGCTGGGTGTATACACGGGGCTAGACACCGGGCTAGAGTCATGGGATAAAAGTGGGCTGGGAACACATGAGGTCATGATAAGTAACGAATGATGACCTTGGGCACGACACGGACCGGATGGATTGGCACGGCATGTTCAGTGTATTTGGAAAGAGTGTAGGAATAGTATCTGCCACTAGCAAGCTAGGTGTCCAGGAAGATTCAACTGCATATGGATGGATGGTCAGTACAATGGGAGTGATAGCATGCCAACCACTCGATGTGCTGGGACTCCGAACTAAAATATATCCACCTTTGCTTCAATTTGTTCGCAGAAGGGCGTTCATGGAAATATCTCACACAACTTTTGTAAGCTCTGGAACTATCTAACTAAGCGGTACAAGGCCAAAATTCTGAGGACTTTTATCTAGTGTCTGGGGTCTGATGCTGTTTCAAGCTATCCCCATGTAGCCTTCAAATTCTTTTATGGACAAGATGATCCCTCGCTCTCCACTCCTCGAAACTCTCACGGCAAAGCATCAACGCAATTTTCGTCGACCTTTCCTTCGCTCCCATTTGCATCCCTCCATTGCTCCGGCTTCTTGATCTCATAACACCACCCAAACGTATCCTCGATCTTGCCCTGCTGGATACCCCTGAGCGTCTGAAGCAGCTTGACGCAACACGGCCCCGGCTCGTCAGATCCATCGCGGTAGACGAATTTCTCATTTGCGGATTCCAGAGTGATGGACTTGATCGGAACGAGAGCAGCAGCGGTGCCGGCGGCAAGGACTTCGTCAAAGGTGTTGAGTTCCTTGTATGGGATCTGACGAATGTTAGTTGAAATCCACCAGGTCGGAGTGGAATTGACGGGGAATGGGGAATTGTAGGTGGTGAGTCGTCATACCTCTCTCGACTCCGTCTCCCAGCCAAAACTCTCCGCAATCTTGAGAATACTATCGCCCGTCACGCTCTTGATGACATTCTTGCTGCTACTCGTCACGAGCTTGATCTTCTCCCCTTCTGCCGTCTTCTTCACTCCGATGAACGCAGAAGTGGAGAACTCGTCAATCACGCTCCTCGTCTTGCTATCCAGATGAAGAGTAATGCCATATCCGTCCTTGTGGGCCTTCTCACTCCAACGTAGCACTGGGGCATAGT
Organism: Clohesyomyces aquaticus; assembly: GCA_002105025.1. Lineage (NCBI taxonomy): Eukaryota > Fungi > Ascomycota > Dothideomycetes > Pleosporales > Lindgomycetaceae > Clohesyomyces > Clohesyomyces aquaticus. Next base: position 59,621 of record MCFA01000063.1, on the reverse strand, counting down.
TCCCTCCGACTTTAGCCGACCCCGTACCTTCTGGTGCCGCACGGTCAAAATGCTCCAGGATCAGCGCATCGACGGGATGTGTGCCATGGTAGACGCCCGTCGGAACAACATATACACAGAATGTATACTCCTCTGGCGGGTTCAGGCCCAACTGTGCAGAGCTGCCAAACAGCAGCGGACGCACATACATTGCGGCGCCGGTCTCATGTGGCGGGACATACGCGGCGTTCATACCGACGGCCAGGGAACAGCATGCGAGGAAATGGTCTTCGGGTACCGCAGGAATGGAAATGAAGGATGCGGAGTGCTGCATTCGTTGCGCGTTTTGATTGGGCCGGAAGAGCGAGATTGTGTTGTTGGGGCCTCGAAAGGCTTTCATGCCTTCGTAGCATTGCTGGCCGTAGTTGAGACCTGGGGCCATGCCGTGGATGCGCAAGAACGGGTCTTCGACGAAGGCGGGCGCGGTCCATTTGCCGGTTTTGACGGAGTAGTGGGATTCGACATGGCCAGCGACTGAAGGGTGGTTAGGACGTGATGCGGCGGAGGATAACAAGGAAGGTTGCGTGTATTTGGATATTTTTTTGGATTTACTAGAAACTCGTGGATTGATAAATCGTGTCCGCGTGGTGGCTCGTTTGCGCCCACTAAAAGCAATGGCATGGAAAGAAGATTTAGAAAGAACGAAAGTAAACTGAGATGTGAGGAAATGAAATTGCAGGTCCGAAGCCATAAATGTGACCGGAAAAGCTCACCTTCTCGAATCTTGAAGCCAATGTTGCTCCAGTCTGCACATCATCGTCAGCCCAAAGTCAAGACTTGCTGCACGCGGCGAGCTGCAATTGACGCACCAATCGTGTCTACGGGGACAGGAGGATAGGAAGCCATTGCTACACTGTCTTTCTAAAGCTTTCTCGAGAATAATGTAGTTCCTGGGGCGTCAGCCGTGGCCAGATTTGAGCTGATTGAAGTTTTGTAAGCTCGTGGATGAGGACTGGCTTCCACAAGGCAGCGATATCGGTGCCACGAGAACTCCGGCAGTATCCGTCATCATCCGAACCGATATATCAAAACTCCCTTGGGCTGACGATTGATTGCAGCACAGACGATCGAGTTGAGGCTCTCTGATCATTCCTCGGGTCGGGGTCGGTGATTTCTGCTGCCTTGGAACGGGTGTCATCGTTCCTGCAGCATGCACAAGGCTCTTGCATAAGCTCTGCACATGGCAATCATTGGTGGGGTGATGGACCCTCCACGCCATCACAGGAAGGGCCTCGGGAGCCTCCGTGGATTAATCTTGACACCTTCGCGAAACAGCTATCCCGACCTCACCTCACCATCTCCGTATCCTCTTGACACCCTTTCACGCTTCGTGTTGTCTTCGAGCAAGCTGCTTCAGAATGATGATCCCCTCTGGTGCAAGCCGTCGATTCGTTGTCCTCTTCCTCCTGGTAGTTGCCTTTGTGTCGATACTTCTCATAGGGTCTTATCGTGAGCCACCAGGTGGACGGCAGCCGACAGCGATTGTGCCAGGGAAACATGAAGAGCAAGCCAAAGGCAAAGACGCCCTGCTGACGGGCCATGCAATTGCGCCTAAGCTGCGCAACGCAACAGCGAAGTAAGTCTGCCCGTCTGCGCCGGAGAAGCAAACAACGCCGCTGTGCTCGCCTCGTGATGGCGATAGCTGCAGACTATCTTTAGCTGACACATTTTCTCTTCTCACAGGGCCGAACTGGGTCGCGCGGCATGGAAAGTGCTGCATACGACCTTTGCACGCTTCCCCGAGAAGCCCACCGACGACGAGAAGGAAGCTCTGCGGTCATTCGTGCACCTTTTCCAGCGACTATACCCTTGGTACGCTATCCCGAAGCGCCACTTTCTGCGCTGTAGCAGCTGAAGTGATCCGCGGCCTAACTGTGTTTGCAGCGGAGAGTGCGCCGAACACTTCGGAAAGGTGCTAGCAAAGTACCCTCCCCAGGTCTCGTCGCGGTCGGCCGCCGCCACCTGGGGGTGTTACGTCCACAACATCGTCAACAAGAGGTTACACAAGCCCGAATTTAATTGCGAGAACATAGGCGATGCCTACGACTGCGGGTGCGGGGATGAAAAGGAAGCTAAGGCAGAGTCAAAGGACAAGGGCAAGGGTGCGAAGGCGGCGTAAGGCAGGGCCCCTGGAGCATGAGGCGCTTTTGCTTCTGAAAGAGATATTGAGAGGCGTGGACAAGTTGCAAAAGAGGCAGAGGCGACGCGGAGTCGCTCTTCGGGGAAGACTGATCCTTGAAACCCCAGGCTGAGGGGGGGCACACCACAATCAGCTCATACCGGGACAGGCGACTCGACGATCAGTTCGCGCTGACGTAGGAGCCCATCTCACGATAGTTGGGGGAGGGGGGCATGTTGGCAGACAATGGACGCACTGCCCTGTCCCGATGACTTCCGGTCTCGCAGCAAGTCACTCAGTCCACTAATAAGTTTCACACGAGATTGTCTTTGATATGAACAGAGTGGTAGTGGGACACACGAGGAGCGAAGTGCCGGACTCGAGATGGCAAATGGAAGAGCATGTGGTCAGCCCGCCAAGCGCGTCTGACAGGAGAACAGGTGCCTTGGACATGGGCGCAGAGTGGGTGGCTTTGGCGCAGGCTCTGGTCGACTGCGGTCCGTCTATAGTTGTAGCTGCTACGAATAGTCTACCTGCGACGGGGTCTAACTTTGCTTTGTACCTGCGACACTGCGCAATTCTCCCCAGAGTGCAGTGGCAGCGCGCGGCCGGCGTATCCAAGATCTTAACTCGCTTCTCGGGGAATATGATCATGATGCCTCTGACACGATCGCCGTGGTGTCCTCGGTGACGCTCTCTCTTCCCCTCGGTGCCCGCAGCCCGGCGCCATCCTTATCGTGTGGAGGCTGCCCCAGTGCCTCCCCCCAGTGCGGACTTGGACATCATGTCGTGTGGCTTGTCGGCGTGCAAGGGCTGGCCACCTCCCCCCTCCGCCGCAGCTCCTGTTGGCTCGTCGCGTGATTTATTTATGGACGATCCCTTGCACCCGCCAGGTCGCGCGAGATCTTGCATGACGCGACGTGCCCTCAAGCCAGAACAAGTGCAGGCAAGCCCCGGAGAGCTGCAGACAGCCTGCAGACGGTCAGGGGTCAGACGCCGGCACAGCGAATGGCGGCCTCGCTAGCGCGTGGGAAAAATCTGGTGGCCGTGTTTGATGAGCGCTCCAACACATCTTGAAACCAGACGTCCCCCACCGCAACCATATCGATACCGGCGCCCTGTTCCAACTCTGCTTCTGACCCTCACCGACTCTTCTTCATCTCCCATTGACGTCCTGCCAGCTGTACACCGCCTGTTCTGCATATCGACCTGTTTCCTTAGGCCACAATGGTCTCGTTCTCCTGCGAGGTATGTTGTTTATTGCCCGGCCCAAGCACCAGCCCGCGCTTCCGCTCAGCGCGCGGGGTGTTATTGGACCCCTCTGCCCCTGGGACCGCCGTCCTGGCAGTTTGCCGCTGCGAACGGCGAACTGCGAACTGCTGCTGAACTGCTGCTGAACTGTTTCCTACAGAACTGTGGGGACGTCCTCACCAAGAAGAAGCTCGATGGCCACCGCAACCAGTGTCATGGTGCCATCTTCACCTGCTTAGACTGCCAGACAACCTTCCAGGGCGCCAGCTACAAGGCTCACACGGTATGCGCCCCCAACTCCGGCCAGCAGCATGTTTGCGCCCAGTGTTTTGCAAATTTCTTCAACACCAGCGCATCGTCATGGCGATGCGCTGGTCCAATGTTGTGCTTGCATGGGCGGAAAACACTGCGATTCGTCCCGCTTACTGCAGCTAACCAATCGCCCGTAGAGCTGCATTTCCGAGGACCAAAAGTACCAGGGCAAGCTCTATAAAGAGAAGAAATCCAAACCGCAACAGCACCAGAAGAAAGACAGCGTCCAGCAGAACACTTCGCAAGCACTGGTCCCGCGCCGCGCATACGTCGAAGATGCGCCCGACGCAGAGACCGGCGCTGTCGCCATTGTGGATGCGCCGCCACGTGCACCCAGTCCTCCGCCTGCCGCGTACTCGTTAGGATACCACGAGCCAGCCGCCATTGAAGATGTAAATGTATTCGACTTCCTTGAAGCGTCGGAAACCCCCAACCCGCCAAGGGTTGAATTTGCCCCCATCCCAGAGTCCCACATGATCGAAGACAGCCAGCCCCCTGCGTACGAGGAGACAGCACCCGAGGAGGCGCCCATTCCAAACGTCATGAACTTCCAGGTGCAAGATGATGAAGATGACCACCACTATGACCACAACGGCTTTACTTATGGCAACGAGCCCGTTCGCCCTACCAGCGAACGCTACGACTCTCAGTACGACGTCCGCGAAGCTGCGCCTACTTACAATGATCCTGCATACACGACCCCGGCACCTAAATCCAAGCATTCTCGGACCAAGTCCCGTGACAAGGACGTCTCGGATACCGCGACCAAGAAGACCGACCGGAGCGACAGGAAACGCAAGCGCCAGTCCCCTCCTGAAATTGACATGTCTCTCGTCCGCGTCCAGCAGCAAAGGGATCTCATTATGGCCGATGCCCCGCCTGTCCTCCACTCGGGTCTGACTGGCGGGCTCAATCGACTCCTAGCACGTCCAGAGTTCCCTCCGAGCCCCGACTATTCTGGAGACTACGTCGAGAACTCACCCCTTAGCCCCATGAAGCGAGCCAAGCAAGGAACGTCTAAGGCCTTCTTGAAAGCACAGCGAGAGTATGAAATCATGCAAGAGAAGCAACGTAAAGCCGAGATCAAGGAAGAACGGGAGCGCATCAAGGAGGAGGAGCGGAAAGAGAAGGAGCGTGGTCGGGAACGGAACAGGGAACCCCTCAAGATCAAGAACGGCACTGCAAAGGACATGTCAGGTGCTCTCGTGAAGATCAGGCCCAAGAAGCGCGACGACTCTGCTCGCGAGAGCAGACGCAACCGCGAGACCGTTGAACGTCGCCGTCGCCGCCACTACTCCTCGTCCGCTTCACCACCACCAGACCGCAAGGCCATGAAAGCGATCGAATACCATCGCTCCGAGTCTCCCGAGACTCCGGGCAACGGCGCGCTAATCGTCCGCCGCACCAATAACGATCTCGCGCCCGTCAAATCCGGCGCCGAGTCCCGCGCTGAGATGTTCATGTCCTTCATAAACAAGGGTCCGGAATCGGAGCGCGGAATGAGCGTCAATAAAGCGCTTAAACGCTACCACCGCGAACGCTACGATCGCTGGGACCGCGAGCTCGGGAAAATGGACGAGGAGAAGGAACTCTGGAAGACGCTGAGGTTGAAGCGCAATGATCGCGGCGAGATTGTGTTGTTTGTGGCGCCGCCCGGGTCGGAGGCATGACTAGATCTGGACTTGGATATTCTGGTGAGGATGGAGTCTTGGACCATGTCGCCGTCTGAGCCATCCTCGGAATAGGGATGAATGGGAATGGGGAATTGGAATGGAGTATCATAGGTGCATTCGGGGGGGGGGGGGGGGGGGGGGGGGGGGGGCGGTGATTCGTTGGTTGGCTGGTCGTCTGTCTGTCTTGTCTCTAGGGCTGGTGGTGTGCTGGTGTGGGAGGTGTTGCATGCCTGACTTTACTTCTTGGATTGATACCCGACCCGCCATCTTGTCTTGGTCAATTTCCTTCGGGTGGTTTGGGGGTGTTTCTTGTCTTTCCCTCTTCATTCTTCCCTGCATCATTTCACCTGGCATCTCATCATCACCATTATCATCATCTACCTTCGAGCATTTTTACGACCTACATGTCGCCTACTGCAGGCCTTTCCCCTTTTCCTTTACATTTTCCTTTTCCTTTTCCTTTTCCTTTGCCATCTATTTCTTATTTTTCATTGTGAGCGTGTATCTGTCTACCTGTTTGTTTTCTGTATTTTTCCTTATTTATTTGTTTCCTTGTTGGCTAGAATTGGAAGAATGTACGATCGAGAGATGTACAACTAATGCTCCCTGGGCTGGCACCCGCCTCTGCTGCTTTTGCTGCGCGCGTTCCCGTCCCTGGATTTATTCTTCCTTTTCTACGGTTCTTCTTGGCCTGGACTTTTGTAGGACTTCTGTATGTGAATATTTGCTTGTTATACAAATTCCATCGTTATTATGCTCTTACGTTATTATCAATGGTCGAACTTTCTAGGGTTACATATGCTTGCTTGCTTGCTAATTGAGGCTATGGAACTTGGGCCGCTTGACACTGTTTCGTCGTCTGAGCTTAACAAGCTGCATTGTATATATGGTTACGGGACTTGGTTTGCCAGACTGGACAACATATATTGGTAATTTTTGTAATCCAAGACTAAGTACCACTCAAGTCGTCGGCTCAGATAGCCTGATCCATTTACAGCGTCCAAACCACGACCCGTCCATCAACTCCACTGGTACTAATCTTTCTCACAGTCCCAGCACCCTCCTCAAAGGCTCGGAGCGTGCTAATCGTATTCTGATGCACAGTCTTCAGCTTAGTGTCATCCGTAGCCTTGCCCTTGAGATCCATATGCTTGAACATATTCATCGCCGATTCCTCGCGATGGTCCTGGATGCCCGGGCGGCCCTTCGACTCCAACGACCCAGCAAGCTGCCACCCCTGCTCTCCGCCCTGCAGCCGATACGCCTCGCAGTCGAACCCAGCAGCAATGATCTCGTCCTCGCTGCTCCAGATCAAGCTCTTGAACGGCAGAAGCTGCGTCGTGATACTGACAACCGCTCGCGGCGGCTGCTCCGGCGCACTCGGATACACGACCGTAAGGCTACTATCATGCGCCGCGAACGCGAGCGCATTCCCACTCGGCGAGAACGCAACACTATGAATCCAACCCGCGGTATTATTCATGAATTCTCCGCACACGGTGTTGAAGGGTAGACGCTCGCCCCAGGCTGAGGGCTCGGGCCGCGCATCCACGCCTTTGACGAAGCTGGAGAAGACGCGCGCGTGCCCGTCCGTGGAGCCCGCGGCTAGCAGGACGGAGTTCGGGTGCCAGGCCACGGTCGTGATGGTGCTGCGGATTGGCTTCTTCAGGTGCTTGGATACCCACCAGTTGTCTTCTTCTTCGAAGTAGCAGACGGGGATGAGGCGCGCGCCGGAGCCCACGGCGAATTTGGTCTCGGAGGGCGCCCAGCGGACGCAGGTGGCGGCGCGGTTGATGCGGAGGAGGACGAGTGTGGGTTTCCAGCCCTGTGGGGAGGGCTCCCAGACGTAGGCATTGCGGTCTGGGACGGGTTAGATGCGGGAGGGAGCGGTGTTGGAATTGGATTGGAGGGAAAGCGTACCCTGCGAGCACGTCACGATCTTGCCGCTGTTGGGCGCAATGTCAACGCCTGTGACGGTCTTGTCGTGGCCTGTCAGCTCGTCTTTCAGCTGGAACTTGGAGCCCGTCTTCTGGTATACATCGACGTTGTTCTCGCGGGCGACGGCGAGCGTCTGCCGGTCGGCGGAGAAAGAGTGGTCTGCAATGGGGTGGTGGAAGAGGTGATGGACTTCTGGGGGCGCCATGATGAGGAGTTGGTGATCTGGTGCAATAGGAGGAGCTCTCCACTATTGCAATTGTCGTGGTGTTGAGAGAGGGTAATTATGGGGTACCAGAGTGGGAACCTTGGAGGGCACGGAGGGGTACCGGTAGACCGTAGACTTACCCAGTCGGCGCACGAGCCGGAAGTCTTGGCGCATCGTTATTCCACAACTTCAACTTCGCGACTTCTGAGGTTGTCCGCGCACGCTGAACCCAGCACCACCAAATTTCAGAACAACAGCAATGTCGTCTGCGGTGGCGGTGCGAGGCCCTCCCGGAAAAGGCCCAAAAGCCTTTCCTCCAAACCGCACGTACGCATCCCCTCTCCTCTTCCTTACTTCCTTTCTAACAGCACGCGAATAGGCTGTACCTCAATGGACTTCCCAGCAGCAAGATTCGCAAAGAGGATCAGAGGCGCAACCTCTACATGCTCTTCGCCACCTACGGCATCGTCCTCGATGTCAACGTCATGAAAACCCCGAAGATGCGCGGACAGGGGCACGTTGTGTTCCGCGACATCGAATCGAGCACCCAGGCCATGCGAGCACTGCAAGGCTTCCGGTACTTTGGCCGTGAGATCGTGAGTTTACTCTTTCATCCCCAATTTATGGCGGTTTTATTGACGCTGGATGGATGAGAACATTGCCTACGCCAAGGGCAAATCTGACAAGCTTGCGAAACTGGACGGAACCTACAAACTCCCGGTGAAAGAGGGCGAAGTCGAGACTACAGATCTTCAGAAGGAAATCTTTGGAGACGGCCCGGCGCCGGCGAAGGCTGTCCCGACCAAGGCTGCAGAGGATGCCGCAAAGGGAACGAAGCGGGGCAGGGAAGAGGTGGAGGAAGAGGAAGATGAAGAGAGTGATGGCGGCTCGGCTATGGATGTTTCTGACTCCGATTGAGCGGGAATGCTCACAAGACGGACAAATCTTTATGAGAAGCATGGGGCGGCTTTGGAAGCCATCTGGAGTTCACTAGGTCCGGAGTTTTCCCCGGCCAGGGATTTGATGCTGGCACTTAGATCTGACATTTCGCAGATATCAAGGATTATATTGAGAGCAAAATGAAACCCAAGACTCCAACTAAGGTACATGTCCAACCTAAAGGACTTAAAAGCCCCGTAGGCTAATTAAACCTTCCTGTCCACAGAACACTCCTCAACTGTGACCTCCTGAACCTCCACACCCATCTCCATGCAAAGGAATGAATCAAATCAAGGTACTTGTCCAAGCATAAAGGAACCAAAGGTCCAATAGGCTAATGAATATATCCTGTCCACAGCATTACACGTCAGAATCCTCCTCAACCGTGACCTCATGAACCTCCGCAACCATCTCCTTAGCGTCCGCAACCGCCTTCTTCATCTCTGCAATGCTCTTGATTCCATTGACCCCATTGGCTCCATTGGCAAGCTGCTGGATCTGAGGGGGCAATGGGGCGGGTTGGATCTCAGGGGGAGTTGGCTTCAGTCCGGTGTTGAAAATCTGATCCGCAATTTCAATGCCCAGCGGAACTCCCCCAATGGGGAATAGCCCTTCCATGCCCTCTCTGGTGCCCTTTGTCTCATACCTGATATCCTTGATATTCTGATACACGGTCGCTCCATTGTGATCCACGGCATACACGTCCGCCGTTTCTGTTGGGATCAGAATATCCTTCGCCGCTGCGGCATCGAAGCGCCAGTGCACGCCAATGAAGATGCGAGAAAGTGCGTTTTCGAAGATGGCCTCCCAGAGCGACTCGAACTTCCGTGGAACGCGGGTTCGCACGATACCAGGCTGTTCGGTTATGGGGGTTGTTGGATCGTACGGTTGGCGCAAATCGCGGGAGACGCCATTGAGCTCCTCGGAGACGAGTTCGAACGAGAGGGTATCCGGACCGTTGTTGTCCCAAGATCCGAGGCCCTCTCTACCGTTGTAGTACCTCCTCGCGATCTGGAACGCCGCTCCACCGAACGTTGCGTGACCGCTAGGATAACTGGGGAAGGGTGGTTTGAATGGTATGTCGTTGGTATTAGTCGCTGGCGCGCCCTGCGAAAGGAAAAACGGATCACCACGATCAGAACGCCCGTCTCGCATAGCATCATCTCGCACTCCGGTCAACGGCCGCCAAAACTCATAGTCCCATTTCTCCTTCCAAGAAAAGATGCCCGCATCCGCCAACGCGACATTGACGAGCGCAAGCAGGCGTGCAAAATCCGCATTATTGATATCGGCACCGATATTGTCCTTGTCAACACGGTACTTCACGGCTATCGCCCTCACAACCTGATTGTAAAAGCGCGGCGGCGTCCCAATCAGATTGCTTCCATCGTAGGCCCAGAAATGCCCCTTGGCCGTCTGGCTCGGAGATCGCTTCGTGCTGTTGATGGCGGACGTTCCGCCCATGCGGATGATGTCTCGAAGCGCGTCATCGTACTCGCCCGTTTCCGAAGCAGCGTTACGGATCCCTGGTGGATCGGCGAGGACATGTTCACTCTGTGTCGCGAAGCGCTTGGCCGTCTTTCCGTAAAACGGCCCGTGGTACAGACGCACCGCTTTCTTGGGGCCGTTGGGGTCATTCGGATCGACGGGGACGAGGCGCACCGGGTGTGTGGGCTCGTCGTTGAACTTGTACGGGCCCGGGGTAGGTTTGTAATTGTGGGAGTTGGCGCCGTCGGCGTGGAAGAGGAGGTTGTAGATGACGTTGGCGACGGCCACGCCGAATTGGTAGGATGGCCCGGCTGTGTCGAGACTTCCGAAATCGGTGATGTATTTTTCGAGCAGCTTTTTGAGTTGCATGGTCGAGGCTAGGGCGATGCTGTCGCTCATTTGCGTGTACAGTTTTCCGAGCATGGTGATTGCGGCGCCGGCGACGGCGTCGCGGGAACTGCTCGCGCCTGTGGCATCGGGGAGTCTGTAGGAGGCGTCGTTGTGGCCGGGTGTCAGGAAGGTAGGGAAGGGAGTCGGGAAGATGAAGAAACGCTCCGAGGGGTTGATGGCGAAGTAGACGTCGTGGACGGCGAGCTGCAGCATCCCGAGTGCGCGCGCAGAGATGGGAGGTCCGGTGTTGGGGCCATCGACGGTGTGGGTCAAACGGTTCAGGTCGAGGCCGGCTGCATTCCAGTACAGGATGTAGTTGTTCTTCAAGTCCTCGGGCTCCTCGACAGGAGGGAGGGGGATCATGGGAGCCATGATAGTGGTTATGCTTATGGTGTTGTGGAATGGGATCGATGCTGGAAGAAGATGGATGAAGCGGAATTGGGATTCGAGATGAGATGCCAGTCAGAAAGAGATGGACTTGAACATGGCTTTATATACCAGGACCTGAGTTGCATTCTTCCGTCCTCCGCCTTTCTTCGTCTCATCGACGCTATCCATCAACCAGCCTCCCACACACCCTCCAGCTTCGCTTTGATGCGAACCGAACACGGGCCACCCAAGACAAAACCGAGTATATCCATCCGCAGTCCTGTTCTACACACCCTCAGCCGACGACTTAACACGAACAGGAAAAGACATTCCAACACAAGACCGAGCACACCCGCCCAGATTTACATCCAGGCAACGACGGCCGAATCCGAACACCTATGCCATATTCCCAAAGCAGGAAGCAATTGGCTCATGTGAGGACCTCTCGAAGCGCCCCGGGGGCCAAAGCAAAAGCTATACCGCCACTTTATGAGCTGAGCGAATAAGACGGACGAAGCAAGTCACAAGTCATCGAGCATTTCTAATGTTGGGATTAGGTGTGAAGGAAGCGTTACGAAACAGGCGTTACGAACAATATGTATCAGCAGGTAGATCCTGATCTTCTTTCTTTAGTAATCCTGGTGATGCCAAAGCAGGGAGCAGATAGATGTATTTTTTTTTCAAAAGCTCCGAAGCCACACTAAGCATGTAGGTACGCAAAAATATAGAAAGGCAAGACGCACCGCGGTCCAGTGAATTTCGGTCAAGTTCAGTCCAGTCCAGTTCGCTGCAATAGGTCGGTCAACAACTGACTGATAATCGCTAGCCACAGGGCTGGCGTGAGGCGTCCGTCAATCAACCTCGTGCCTCGATTACCTGTTCGTACCTCGTTCCCGGTAAGACGAACCCTGGGCGTCGCGCGAGGCGCGAGCAAGACCCTGGTTCCTGGGACCCGCGTATAGTGTACTCTTGTCTTACGGTATGATACATATTACGCGTAGGGCTGAGATCACGCACATAAGACGAGTTTTCTTTTGTGTCTAAGCCCCAGCCTGTGTTACACGAGCGCTGACAGGATGGAATGGGAAGCATTGATTGGAGGGATTGTGTCGTCATTTGATGACGGGGGGTTTATTGGTGTCAGATATTGGCTTGGCGGATTATTGAGAAGGGAGGGTGATTGTGAAGAGGCTTTTCTGCAAGAATGGAGGATTACGTTGGTGGAGGCATGAGTGAGTAGACTTGCGGGGCAGACAATGTGAGGGACGAGGAATGGAAGAGCAGGGAGTATCATTAAGACAAGACTTAGGTACCTTCACCTAAGTCGGCGAATCAATCGGACGAACACCCTTACCACAATACTCGAAGGAAAAGAACAACAGAGGTGATGTCAGTGAGATGTAAAGCATCACGTACATCTCCTATCATGTGCTCACACGGCGGCACCACCATTCCCCGTCCCGGTCCCGTACCCGTTATTCGACCCATTTCCACATCCAGAACCATATCCCCCATGTCTTGGAATCGTCGGATAAGGGACGTCATATGCCGGACCTGTGTTACCGTGGCTAGTATACTCGTTTTCATTCTGGGGGCAGTTTGCGGCCCGATTCCAAACACCAGGCTCACCGGAACTCGTGTTCTGCTCCAGATTCGGATGAGTAAACGGTTGTATTGAGCGCTCTGCTGCCTCGTGGCTAGTTCCACTGACACCTCTTCCCGTGGTACCTGCTTCAGGATTGCCAGTCGTAACTGGGGCTGGGGCTGGGGCTGAGGTAGCCATGGACATTGCAGCGCCCGCTTTAGTGTTACTGTGACTGTGGCTGGTCGTAGTACCGCTTCCTTTGTCTCTGCCTCCGAGCCCAGGGGCGAGGATGTCGGCGCAGTGGCAGTGGTAGTAGTGCAAGAATATCAGCGTAGTGGCGAGGAATAGAAGGCTTGGAGTTTGTCAGTGTCTTGTCGTGTCGTGTTCAATTACTACAGTTCACTTCTCTACAGGTGTTGGGTAGGTTTGGGTTGGATTTCTGGAGACCAAGGCACGCACAATTCAAATGCAGCAAACACTGTCGCCGCGTTTCCGACCCTCCACGCTCGACGACAACTCCCACAGACTTCGTCAAAGCGGAAGCCGTCCCAGACGCCAGCGCTCCCGTACCAGCGGAAAATGCGCTGGTACGACGCCAGAGCGGACCAGGCGCCGAGCCAGAAAAGACACTCGATTCCGTCCGAGATGAGGACGAGACGGGGATCGTATAATTTGTGTTGGATGAGGTGGAGTGGAGTAGCTATGATAATAATAGGGAGAACTGTGATGCAGGCTATCACCAGTGTGGCGATTAGAGCGGGTTGCATCTCGAGTAAGGTTAGTAGAGATGGTTGCTGGACTGTGAGGGTTTGACATACTGGTCCGCCATTGGAGACGGAGAGAGGGTATGCAGTCAGAGCGATGATGAGAATTGCGAAGAATAATTGGAAGAATCGGAGTACGAGGACCCAGGACGGTACGTTCACGGAGCCGCCTTTGCCGGTGTACATTTTGGATGAGTATAAGTGTTAGCTCGGTTTGGTATGGAATGAAGGTGATTAATGCCGTGGGTGGTCTTCCGAGGAGATCATTTTAGTAGGAAAATTGAACCATTCTAGACAAAGAAAGGTTACTCTCTTGTGTTGATGGACGCATGCGGTGGTTGAGGATGTGTTTGGATCTATGGAAACAAAGAAAACTCGGGGGAAGTTTAAACTTTCGACTAAGGACAACTTCATATGAAAAAGTCCGTGTAGGAGTAAGTCGGGAAGTTTGATGTTGTTCCTACTCAGTGTGCTACTTCTACCGTCCGCGGTGGACGACAACGTCTCCTGCTAAGTGTGCTCCAGCTATCCACAACAATACTGGAAAAGAGAACAGGTACTCCGTATATGGGCTCCAGATACTCACCATAATACTGTAGAAGAGGACAAGTGCCAACGCATCACTTCGGGTTATGAACGAGACTGTATGTAGGACTATTATAGTAGCATTCGAGAAGAAGTGGCTAAAGGATCAACTTTCTGAATTAAAAAGTTCGCCATAAAGGTACTAGGTCTCCATTCACCGAATAAAAAAAAGTCCAAGAGCCCCAGAGCTTGACCGCGATGGATGAGTGGAAGATTCGTACGAAGAATGATTCTAGAACGCCAACCAATCTGCAGTCTAGAGCTCTGTGCTGTCATACAGTGTGTGGGATACACTTCCATTAAGCGCAGTAAGGCGTTCGAGCGAAGACGCCGGATGTCACAAACCAGCTAGGCCGTAGGCGCGGCGCCACCAGCTGGGATCTCCACTCCTTAATACTTGCTGCACTCAGCGGCGAGAGTAGATTTCAGCTTCGAGATTCAAACCCCCATCACATTGCCTGAGAGCAGGTGACTTGTCGGCACTTGAGGTTACAGTGGCTTTCTCTAAAAGAGCAGCTATAGCGCAACAGTTAGTCTGTGTTAATCCTGGCTCTTACAATACGCCCACAACTACTATGTTTGTATTTTCCGTGCTAGTTAGCTAACAGGCTATCTAGCTGCCTATGTCTTACTAAAACGTACTTTCCTAAACCGCAGGAACGAGCTAATTCCTTAATAGCAAAATATTAAAAGGTTAGATTATAGGTCCTGTCTATAGTCTTCTAATTACTATAAAATATTCCTTCTAGATCTATAGCTTAGAGTTTACCCTTGGCTTTATCTTACTTCTTAATTCTGTCTCTGGGCTTCGAAATCGGACTCTGCACCTCCACGTGGTGAAGCCTGGGAACCTGACTCTTACAGAGATCAGAGCCAGCGCAGAGACGTCGCGTTGATGGTGGTGCGGTAGGTAACGCTGCTCTGTGGTGAGACAGTGCAGAGTTTTCACACCAGCGCCACCACAAACAACACCCACAACAGTCAGAAAAACAGTTCGCAAACTCTATTAACATAAAGGACTATCCTCAAGCACCTAACAGCAACAATACAACAACACAGCGAAACGCCTTATCCCCTACACCCTTAGGCAGACAAAACAGCAGCGGCTGTGCGACGGACAGACGCCGGCGACCCAGGCTTCGCATACCACTGGTACGGTGCCAGAGAGGCCGGGATGACGGCGGCGCTGCACACAGATGGACCCCGTATACCACTAGTGAGGCGCCAGAGGGGCCCAAAAACGTGCAACGGCGGCGACAGCGCGCAGATAGTCCCCGCATACCACTAGTGAGGTGCCAGAGGGGTCATAACAAAACGCGCCGTCAACGCCTGCGAGGAGCGACAGTAGCGCTGGGGGCGAGGCGCGAGGGGGGAGGGGGAGCGTAGCGGACAACTATACAGGACAGAAGGCAGTACCTACACACAAGGGAGACATCACTAGTAGAGGCAAGCGTGACAGGGTGGGCGGTTAAGGCTAGAGGACAACAGCAACCTACTGGCGCAGGCGTCACGCCTGCGCTTGCCTAGGGACGCACATACGGCACATCAGCGAAAGGTGTTTTTCCCCCAGTACAGGCAAGCCTTTGGGAGCTGCTTCTACGACTAGCTAACAGGGGGTTTTTTGTTCACCTGGTGTAAATAGTGGCAATAGTCTGCATAAGCCAATAGGGCTTGCATCAGACGGTAAACAAGAATCAATAATAATAATTCTGTTTCTGGGAGCAGTTTGCTGCTACTGTAGATCCTACTAGAGCTTAAAGCCGTTGTCTATTTTAAGACTAAGGTTCCTAAAACACTTATAACAGCAGACCTGCATAACAATGTTTTTAGACGGACCCTGAATCTGCACAATACCTATCTCACCGCTAGAGGCTCTAGTGGGGGGGGGGGAGGGAGCACTCGTTGCATTCCAAGGGGCGCCGCTAAGCATTGGAACGGCCATAGCATGCTAGTAATACAGTGTACTAAAGGAATAGGATCCGTACATTAACTAGCGTAGAAATTACTTCTAGCAAGGAAACTCATTTGTCAGTATCTCTAATTAGACTCATTGCTTCAAACGGATAATGTTATCTTGGTTCCATCTTGAAGGTTATACTAGGGTCCCGCGGGGCGCGTCCACCCTTGTTCCTAGCCTCTCCATTTTCAAATTGTCCCGAATCCTTTCGAAGTTCCTCGAGCTATTCTTTGAAAATAGCTTGGTTTTGTGACTCGCAGTGTGGCTAGGTTGCGATCGTGAGGACAAAGCCTGATTTATTAGGCGAAGGTAAGGGCGAAGCGACGGTAAGCAGGCGATTAACACTGCAGTACTTGCATCTAGGTTGCTCTAGAGACCTAAAGGCGAATATTAGCATGTGTATTTACGCTGCCATGTTCTAGTTTCTTGTAGATCTAGTACTGATAAATTTGAAGACCTTTGGGTAGCTTATAACTTACACAGGGTTGTGAGCGACAATGGCTTTCCACCGCCTGCTAAATAAACAATTAAGAACCTTGTTAGACAGACGGTAGTATTAATTGCGCCTAGCCTAAAAGTGCAATAGGCTCTAATGCGGGCTACCTTGTGCACTTGAAGTTTATGAAGGATAAGGAAAGTTAGCAAGAAAACTAGAAAATTTATAAGTATGGTTTGATAATGGCTCTTAGGGCGACACACTAGAGTAATGATATTGGAAGAGAAAAGCAACGCCCACGCAACTAGGAAGACGAAATAGGGTTCTGAAATGCAAACAGTTGAGTCAAGTGCCCTGCGATATGTTAGCTCATTGTTTGGAGACGGTACTAGAGATGGATTGCTGATACATACTAATTTCGTTGTATGGGGAAGCAAAGGAAGATATCCAACGAAATTGACATAATGTGTGCAATAGCTGTATACGCAACAGTAGCTTGCATAACAACTCTGTAATTGCGCATGCTGCTTGAGAGTATTTGTAGATTATAGGCCAAGAGAGCAGCCTTGCATAGATAGAATGACGTGAAAAAGGGTATATTATTCCCCAAATGGCCTTGTAATATTATTAGACCTTATATCTTCAGCGCCTAGGAGAAAATTGCAGTAACTCACTCGCAAAAGTTTTTGAAGCTCCTCTAGAGTCCCTTGGTATGTAGCAAGAGCATAGTCTATATGTGGAGTGAGCACGCTAGATTGGAATTTACAAATATCGAAGCATGCATTCACTGTAGCTGAACACCATGCTAGACAGAGGCACGCGTCACTTGCGGAGAGCCTCTGACGAGCGATGTTGAATCGCCAGTGTAGACGGGCAAGAATCCTGACTAGGCTAATAAAAAGGAACCATCAAAGCTGAACTGACCAAGTTGACCAAAGAGAACATGTCATTCGTAAATAGCAACGTCGGTGGCCGATGTGGAACGGAACTAACGCCCCCCTGGGTGAGATTAAAGTAGTGCTTGTCTAATATATCGAGCTCATCATCAACCTCAAGGCACAAATAATGAACTTTGTTCGCTTCTTCAGCACAATCGCAACGACGATCGATGTTGTCATAACCACAGCCCTTACCAATTTCTTGAAGACGGTCAACGTTGCGACGTCGCCTGACGCCGCAGCTCTAGAGAAATTGAAAATTGGCAACTTCTCTTTCCTCGATGCCGAGCGGACGGTAAATCATACCCCGAAACTCAAGGTCTCCCTCTCTAATGGCCATCATGCTGATATCTCTTTAGATAGTCTATCAAGCCACCTTGACGGTCTCCGCATATTTCGGGCTATTCGCTGACCTAGGGGCCATGTGGAGGGACATGTCGAGGGACCACATTTTCCCTGGTATTTCCTTGGTTGAGGAGATAGGAGCGACCACATACGAACCCAGTCAAATGATGAGGCCAGTGAGCCAGCTAAAGGGCTGACCTGATAGAGCGCAGAGCAGTATCCAACGCGTATGCGAAAAGGTGTGTTATCCTCTACCAAATGTTCTCGAGACCCTAGCACTAACACTCCTGTGTAACTAGAAACGTGAGTATATTTTGAACGGAATGAATGAGCGTGTGGAGGATATCAACTTTACCATGAAAGAACTGCCTGCCGGCACAACCCCCAAACAGACCCAGAGCGTCATCGAGCAGACGGCGCCGGAGGTCACGGCTGCCACGAAGAAGGACATCATTGTGGCTGCGCAAAACAAGCCCATTAATAGGCCATCATTGGTGAGTTTGATAGGAACCCCTAGTGAAATCTTAGTGGCCCCATCTAATAATCCCTTAGAGTCGCGAGGAATAGTGCTGTATGAGTGGCTCTCCTGCCTTTACTTGTGAAGTTGGTGGCTTCAGAAAGTAGAGACTTGATTGATTTGTGAAGGAAGCTCGGAAGCTCATCTATATACTCGGAGTGCCGAGCCTCCACTAGTACCAGTAGAGCGTAGCTCCTCACATTACTTCATCTGACTCCGCCAGGGGTGGTCATGGGCGGGCCAAAGCCCATAGCCCACCCAGCCCATGGGCTATGCCAAGTAGGGATTATAAATCTTGTGGGTTGATTTGGGCTATATGCGATTTGCCATTTACGTGTGGGGATACGTGTGTGGGTGTACTGAACATTCACTATCTAGTTCGATCTATCCCTATTTGGTTTAGCCTATTCTAAATCAGGTATAGTTCCCCAGTTGATCTGGTCCATGTCCACCTCTGGACTCGGCCAGGTGGTCGCCATCACAATTCTAGATCATCCCTTGATTCAGAAAGTGTGGGAGGATGATCGTATGAACTGATAGTATGTTGCTGGGTGGAAATTCATTCGTTCGGGAGATTGACCTATCATCTACACTTGAAACTATTTGGTCATTTGTTCCTGATCTATCGCCCAATGGCTCCTTGCCTCCCGAAGCTGGATCCCATCACAAAATACCACACCAACTCTCCAATAGTTTCCTGGTCCTTCGAATCCCAGACCATGTTCGAATGAAACAACGGCTCCTCCCAGAGATGGACTTCGCTCCTGTTCCTCCCTTACCATACCGATCCATTCGCAGCACTGACTCAGAACAGCCATCTCAAGTCCCAGAAACCACTTTCACCAAAATGCAGAGCTCGCGCCCGTCGTTTCCCGCATCGTCTCGCTTCCTGGTTCCAGCAGTATACCATTCGACAATGCCCTTAGTGTACCATTCCACCCGTCCCACTCCCGATCCAGATTTCGGCACCCTCGATAAAATTATTTTTTGGAAGCTTATGTGGCGGCAGCTCGCTCCTCGAGAGCAATACCTTGGCCGGATTCCGAACATGATGTTGGACTTGCAGTCTTCTAGCTCTTCAAGGAATGACCGCAGAAGTATGGCGGGAATTTGTGACGAACAGTCCTCTGGCCAAGTCAGGTAATATACGGGTTCCGTATCCGGCACCATGGACGCGGGTTTCTAAAGAACTGCTCACACATCCTCATGCTGCGCGTGCGGGCTGTGTCCGACCCCTCAAAACTCCGGAGAAAGTATGCAGTCACCGGACGATGAAACGACAAGGACCAAACATGTTTAGAGGCCGAGTTTGACGCATACTCTACATTCACATACAGGGACGACTCCTCCCCACCACGAATTTTAAAGAGTAAACAGAAAAAGAGTGACGAAGACACTGAAAGGAAATCTTCGCGAGTCCGGACTCGGAAGTCATGGCAGAAGATCCCTCGTCGGAGAACTCTCCCATCCTACTAAACTAAAGACACTGCGTCCGACTTGTCATGGGATAAAGTCCCCGCCCGGTTTGCCATAGTCAGGATGGCCTATGATCAAGGACCATGCGGTACTCTACCCATACATGGGACTATAAATTGGTGTTCTGGTTATTCGATGGAGACTCCCTCTGGGATTTGCTCCGCCACAAACCCGTAAGTTGGACTATAAAATGGAATCCAGGTCATCATATGGAGAACCCCTTACCGGATTGCTCCGCCACGAACCTGTACGTCGGACTATAAAATGGTATCCATGTCATTGTATGGAAACTCCCGTTCTCAGATCCCTCCGCCACAAACCTGTACGTCGGACTACAAAGCGCCTTCCAAAAGTATCATGGAAATCCCCTTCCCGGATTGCCCAGCCACGAATCCGACGGATTATGATCAACTACAAGCCCCCTTAAGTCGCACTGAAAGCACACTTCAGAAGTATTGATGGAAAACCCCTTCCCAGATTTCTCCGCCGCGAACCCGACGGATTATGATCAGTACAAATATCATTCCCGGGGACTAAAATGCCCAGGAGTGCAACCAACGGAGGCCCTCTTGCGCTGCCACGACACCGAGAGCAATTAGATACGCAGATCCTATATGGGAACTATAAAGATGGTTTGGGTTGTTTTATGGAGACCCCTGCTTTCTCGATCCTTTTCGCCATGGCGAAGAATACAAGTTCTGCAGATCCCCAGTATGGTGGAATAAAAAGCTGACTATGAGAGGATATAGAGGATTTGTTTCGGGAAGGGGAGTGATGGATGGGTGGGGTATGTGGGGTAGGTGCTTTTAAATAGCGTTAGCCTTCACTGCTCATTGACACGAAGATAAACATATTCGTTCCCGAATGCTTCCCTATATCCCCGGGAGTCCGATTGACAGGTATACAAGAGAAAGTAAGGTAGGGGTGGATCTTTCTCAGTCAATGCACAACAGTTTTCCTAATTCAGGCAGTAGGCCGGTCGTCCAATAGTACATTGAGTCTATGATCCAGTCTTCATTTCCGCCTCCCACTATGACCATGGCCTTGACGCCAGACCCCAGCACAACCCTATGCCTTCTCATAGCGTTTAGTTGACCTGCGTGCCATAGCCCCGGATAGACTCCGCAAACGCCCAACTCTGGTTCTCCAGCTTATTATCCTCAGTCAGATCCACGCCCTCCTTGGTGATGATGGCAATCGAGTACTTGTCCATACTCCTCGCATCTCTGTAGAACAGCACCTTCATGCACTCCTTGACCAGCTTGACCGCCTCCTCCTTGCTCACATTCGCCACAGACGCTTCATCCGGGATCGTCCGTCGCAGAATCGGCTGGGCCAAATGCGCACCAAAGCCCGTCGCCAGCGTCGGCGACGAAAACGTCGTCCCCAGAAGATCGGCGCTTGCGAGGAACGGCATCGTTTCTCCGTCCAGCCCGGCAATCAGCAGGTGGTTCCACAGCGGATTAAAGTCGGATCGTCGCTTGTACATGACTTTGGCGAGATACGTGTGCAGGTTTTTGGCATTGAGCGACGTGTCGTTGCTGGAGTAGTTCTCGCGGATGTCGAGCGAGTTGAGGAGGCGGTCGAGGTACTGCATGTCGGAGACATCGCCGCCGAAGCCGACGACGACCTCGTCGTTGAACTTGCGGAGGCGTTTGACGTCGGTGAAGCGGGCGAGGGAGCCGTACGATGCTGTTTGCTGGTGTTAGTACACACTGTTCATGGGCTTTCGTGGGCTTTCGTGGGCTTTGTTTGTGCCAGTCCGTACCCAGATTGTCGGCTGCGATTACTACGCCATCCTTAAACTTTGCTGCTACGACCGAGGTTCCGGTGACGATGGGGCTCTGGGTGTGCTGATTGGGGCCGGCGGTTTGGAAGTGTGAGTGGTCGTAGGCACCGTAGACATCGTCTCTTGGCTAAGCTTCTGTCAGTACCGTAACGGTGCTTGTTGCAGAGTGCCAACATACACGGCCCCAGGCTTGAGGAAGATGGTTCATAGTGCGTGGTGGAAGTTGAGGGTGTCGAAAGAGGGAGGGGTACTGGAGCTGTATCTCGCAAGGGAGCTGGTGAATGGCAGTGATTATCGGCGTGACGTTGAAGCTGTTGCGACGATGGACCAGGCAGCTCGACGTACGCGAAAGCTGCGGCTAGCGATGCCAAGACCTGGCCCAAGCTCCCTTCGACTTCACCTTCGGGGACCCCTCCGACCTCAAGCCTGTTCTTGGTGTTGGGTTTTCCGAATACCACAGCTATCGAACATGCTGGGGATCGATTACGAGAGCAGCGACGATGAGGACGCGCCTGTGGAGGTAAGAAAACTGTACTTGATTCTTTAAAAGGCCGGATAGCTACTAAGTGTGCAACCTCCCAGGCGACCCTCAGTGTCCAACCGAAAGTAGAGCCTCCAGCTCGTGGAGATGGCGGTACGCTACACATGTTCCCCTGTATATGCACTTTGGCTTACTTTTAGATCTTCAAATTGCAGTTGCAGCCCCCGAGGGACCTCCGAGACCTTCTGATTCCAGTCCCAGTCAAGGACCCACCATTCCAGCCTCGTCTGGAGAAAATGACACCGGAGAAAATGCTGCCGTGCCTCAATCGCCATATTCGTCATATAGATCCGTCGTCCAAAGTCTCACACTCCCTGCTGTACCAAGCTTCGACATACCACCGTCTCCTCCCGGCTCACCACGTCTGGCTCCGACTAAGAAGTTTGCGACCTTTCTTGACATGAAGAAAAAGGGACAGCATTTCAACAAGAGAATGGAATCTTCATCCGCCCTGCAGAATCCGGCTCACTTTCAAAGACTGATGGGATTCGCTGGGCTGAAAGAAGAGGATCAATACGCTACCACTCTCCCCGCGGGCATCGCTGTTCCCACCACCTTCCCTAAATCGGCATATGTAGAGCAATTACTGGCATCACAGAAGGAGATTACTAAAGAGAAGGAAATATCTAAAGCTCAGAGAGAGACCATCGACTTTGTATCCGCAGCCAGTTCTGGCGCAAGCCGAAAACCTCCAACGACAGGGAAACGCCCAGCGGACAGTGCAACCGAGAGGATCATGGCTAGCCTGGACAGAGATAGATCAAGTTCTACATCTTCGCGGGATCGAGACAAGCGGAGAGAACTCGAACGCAGAGGTGGTAGGGATGAGCGCGGCGCAGGGAACAGGTTGCGGAGTAGATCACGGTCTCCTAGACGGAAACGATCTCGTTCACCCGAACGAGAAAGGGATCGGGGGAATCGAGCCTCAAGATGGGGCCCGTAGCAGCTTCAAAAAACCGCTCTTGAACAAAGGTTCTCAAGAAGCTGATGGTCGCGCTGGTGCACGAATCAATCTACCCATGCGCCTAATGTAGACATGTTAGGCTGGTTCGTGTCTACGAATGAATGAGCTTGAAAGTCCCTATATATGTTATATATTTCAGTTTACTTGAGCGCAAAAGCGACCATTCTCCATGCTGACCGAAATTCGAACATGATATTGAGCTTGGGCCACTCGCCGGTCTTGGCAACAGGCAGCTCCTCCGCGTCAACCCCAAGCTGTATCCGTCACCAACAATCACCGTCTTCAGCAACCACCCTTCCTTTTCGCTCTCACCACAACCCTCCCATATAAC
Organism: Clohesyomyces aquaticus; assembly: GCA_002105025.1. Taxonomy (NCBI): domain Eukaryota; kingdom Fungi; phylum Ascomycota; class Dothideomycetes; order Pleosporales; family Lindgomycetaceae; genus Clohesyomyces; species Clohesyomyces aquaticus. The sequence continues at coordinate 36,670 of MCFA01000063.1, read as the reverse complement.
CTCCATCTCTACTATCTCACAACCCTTCTGCATCCCACACAATGGCCGCCATCTTCTCCGGGGCACCTCCGCAAGGCGGACCAGGCTATTCCTTCACACAGACTCCCACAGTAGCTCCCTCAGGCGAACGACAGCACGGTTTCTACCCGTAAGGCTCCTCTTATCCCCTTCCTATACTCCCTTCTAACTCTGGCAGCTACACCGACAACGGCGGCTCCACGCTCGGCATCTCAGGCGCCAAATTCACCATCCTCGCCGGCGACACCCGCTCCACCTCCGGCTACAACATCAACACCCGGTACGCCCCCAAGCTCTTCAAGATCGGCGGCGAAGGGCCCGACAACAAAGGCGCACGGATAGTCCTCTCGGTCGTCGGCTTCGCGGCCGACGGCGAAGCCCTGAAAGAGCGTCTCGACACAATCGTCAAGATGTATAAGTACCAGCACGGAAAGCCGATGTCCGTGTCCGCATGCGCACAGCGCCTCTCGCACATCCTATACAACAAGCGCTTCTTCCCGTACTACGTGCACGCGATCCTGGGCGGGCTCGACGACGAGGGCAAAGGCGCTTTGTACTCGTATGATCCGGTCGGAAGCTATGAGAGGGAGCAGTGTAGGGCGGCGGGCGCGGCCGCGAGCTTGATCATGCCGTTCTTAGATAATCAGGTCAATTTCAAGAATCAGTATGTGCCGGGTAGTGGCACGGGTCATGATCTGAAACAGAGGGAGGTGACGCCGTTGAGCCAGGATGCGGTGGAGGATTTGGTTAGGGATGCATTTACGAGTGCGGTGGAGAGGCATATTGAGGTTGGTGATGGATTGCAGATGATGATCATCACGAAGGATGGGGTTGCGGAGACGTACACTGAGTTGAAGAAGGACTAGAGGGGTAGATGGTCAGGAAGTGGGAGGACGGAGATGGGGATGAGGAATGCAGGCTCCTGCAAACGAGTGAGGAACATGTATGAATAGCATACCATGGTGCTAGACAGGAGTATAGCATGGTCCAGGTACTTTGGGTCCTGGAAATCTTTGTGCTTAGAAGTATGGCTTTTGAGCAAATTTCCATCCATCCATGGATGATGCCTTTACTTATGTGATGCCGGGGAATGTGTTGTCTCTCGCGCAGGTCCGCCGCCGCCACCGATGTCACGTATCTATTCTAGTAGTCTCTCATTCCTGAAAACTGCACTTGGGAGCTTAACTTCTGGACCCGTGAGTCACGTGTACCTCGTTACGTACCACACAGTTTGCGAAAGCTCGTCGACTCTTATCCCAATGAGCTGTTCCATCATGTTTTTCAATTGACCAGCTGGACGAGTGCCGAATTTGAACCCCACCAAGGGCGCTTGATATTACTACTTCATAATCATACTACATCAACCACGGGATCAAATGACAAGATTCACATGATTTAGAATCAACTCAATTTGTGGTCAACCAGATTAAACGAAAGTACGACCAACGTCCTCATCCCACACTCTCAACATAGCCCATTCCCATCCACGCCCTCAACGCCTCAATGCTTACTTGAGCCCACCTCATTCGTCCCATTAACCCCACTCGTCCCATTAACCCCACTCGTCCCATTAACCCCACTCGTCCCATTAACCCCACTCGTCCCATTAACCCCACTCGTCCCATTAACCCCATTCGCCACCCCCTTACCCTTCCCATTCACCTTTCCCCCAGCCACAGGCGCCTTTGGCACGGCGGGCAACTCTCCATCCCAGCAAACCTGCATGCTCAACGGGAAAGGAAAATAGCTACCCCCATCCTCCTTCATATACACGACGAACCCACCCGGTCTAGGCACTTTCTTCAGCAAACCCTTCGGCCCATGCGCCCGTCTCAAGTTCTTGAGTCTGCAAACCGTCTTCAGCATCGAGGTCAGCGCAACGCGACTCGCGTCTTCGCCCAGACACGAGTGCGGGCCGATGCCGTAGTGGATGTATGAGGAGAGCGGGCGGGTGGGGTCCACGGTTAGGGGGGAGGGGAAAAGAGACGGGTCGCGGTTCGCGGAGACGAAGGAGCAGAAGATTTTGGAGTGGGGTGGGATGGGGATGCTGCGGTTGGGGCCGTCGGAGATGGTTGTTGGGGAGGAGTCTGAGGGCATGTATTGGCGGTACGAGCCGAAGGTGCCGGCGAGGCGGATGCCTTGGTTTGGTCAGTTGGCTTCTTGGGGTGGGTGGTGAGGTAGGGCGGCTTACCTTCCATCAGATAGTGCTGGATTAGGTCGTCTGCTTCGGGGGTGTCGAGTAAGGCGAGACGATGCAGTTCTGCGAGATGGGTAGCATTTTCGGGCTCAAGGTAGAAATCGAGCGCTTGCGTGAACTGGACTGATGTTAGATGTGAGAAACTCGGCGAATTGGGAGGGATGGAGGAAGGATTGCTTACCACTTGTGCTTGGTTAGGAACCATCGCACATGCAACCGGAAGCATCTGGCTCCAAGCAACATCTTCCACACTCAGTCCGCTTTCCAACAACCTCTTAATCATATGGACGCCATAATCCTTTAGATACATCCGTTCGCCGCCTTTAATGTTGTCCATTGCTTCGTCCCAGACTCCTGCCAAGAACCCAGTTGCTTTGACAGCCTTGACATTGGCTTCGATCAGCCTCCCGAGAGACTTAGAAACTGCGCGAGCAGCCATGTGCAATGGGAAGGATTTGATGACGTCGAAGTCGAAGAAGATGCATATGAAGATTACCGCGATGGCCATGTACATCTCGTGCTCCGTGAAGATGCCGCGCGGCCATTCTGCGGTTTTGAGAGGGAGGGAGAAAATGTTGGACGCGAAATGAACATGGGCGAGATTACCAACACTAGTGGGATCAGCTTTTTGAAGGGTAGGGGCTTGGCCAGGGCAACGAGCTTACTCTCGAGTAACGTCCACATGGTTGATTCCAGCAATCTGGAATGACTTCTCATGCAGAAGACGAATCGTGATGTACTCGTAGAACTCTTTGACGGCTTTCTGCCAGTTATCTCGGTATAGAGACTTTGCCATTACCTGACGTTGCTTCGCGTGGAGCGGTGTGTCACCAGACCTAGTCCAAATTAGCACACTCGTTCTCGACGCCAATCCATCTCAATCTAACTTACAACATGAAATTTGCGCCACCCTTTCCGAACAGTTCCTCGGTTGTGGTTCCCCAAGTAACCTTGAAGAGATCCTGATTATCAAGAACGGTTTTGGCACCCTGGTAGCTGACGAGGTTGATGCGTGGTTCAATAAAAGCTGGTCGATCATACGAGTAATGGGCTTCCCTTCCCAGACTCTTCATAATCTTCCGGTTCTCAGATGGGATGGTCATTGGGAAGTGTGCGTAGATCGAGTTTGACTTGAAGTGGTTCGGGAACGCTCTGAGAAAGAGTTTATACTACGAGACGTTAAAAGTGTGCACGTAGTGGATGTAGAATGAACCTACAAAAACACATCCTTGCTCAACGTTCAGGTCATATTGTGCTTCGTTGAAACCCCAGCTAGCAACTGTCAGCTCTACCCATACGTATGACACTTTGGCAGACTTACTTGGTGAGGTTCTTGGCATGATAATCGATTGTATAGAATCTGTCTCCGCGGACCAGACAGACTGCATCGGACAGAATAGCTCTCGAAATAGTGAACGTCGGGGCGATTCCTACACCAGGGACCATCGGGACCTTGGCTTCCTCGGCAACTATCCCTGGATACCTGCTCAAAACTGTCAGCGACTGAATGGGAACTGGAATATAGCAACTTACATCTCCACAAAGTCGGGATGCTCGTATAGGTGCTTGAGTTCACTGGCAACCTTCGGGTCTGAGTTAATGCTTTCAAATGTATCATGGGGCTTGAGGCCAAAAAACTTCCGGAACTCATTAAGAGTTGCGAGGCCCCATTTCCGAGATTGCATCATACCCATGATCTCCACTGCGCGCAAGGCCTTGGGCACATTGTTAGGACCGAAAGACCCTGATGGTAAAGTCAGTATTATTGGGAACCCGAAGTTACCGGAATACCCACCTGCACAGTCCTCAATACTATCGGCAAGGATATTGACGAGGTCATCGTCGCTATACTTCCCATCACTTCCTCGATCCAATTTGGCGAAAGGTCGCTTCTGTGGATCTGCGTCGAGTCCAGCCGCCCACTTACCGAGGCCCATCATGAGCTCTTGCATTGAGACTTCTGAAGCTGACTTGCCGAACATCTCTTTGTACATATCCTCTGTCCATTCCTCGTCGCGTTTGCTGGTAGCTGAATGCCATCGATATACCAGGTTGAATTCCGCCGAAACTTGATTGCCAACACCTCGAGGGGTGCCATCTTTACCGAACAGCTTGTCCATATCTACCCGAGGGTCCAGTGTCCACGTAGTGTTGCTTCTGTTCAGGTTGACAATGGTCCGGAGGTAGTCAAGCAACGTGATATCTTCGTTCGGGTGTTAGCCATGCGTTCAAATAGTGGGGATCTGAAATTTGGAGACCTACTCATGTACAGTCCACACGTGATCAGCCTTCCGGTCTGGAAAAGGTCGTTGTCATATTTCGCCCACAGCTTTTCAGACATCTCGCCACTCAGTTTATCGCTGGGTTTGGTGAAACGGCCGTTCTCATTGATCATAGCCAGCTGCTCAACCACATAGTTGTGGAATCGATTGAACATGATGAGCAACACACCGCAGCCAGGAGGAAACCCAAGCATGCGCTGCTCAGAGAAGCAGTCAGCTTTCAGCTTTCCGTCTTTGAAGGTCCTGATATTGTTCTGATCCTCTTGATTGTCTCCATAGAGCGGAGATAAGTCCAAGTAGGAGGATGTTTGGGAGTTAGAAAAGTCTCGGTGGTCGGTCTGGAAGAGGTCATGAATGATCAGGGATGCCCAGTAGAATAAGATGCTTGAAACGTTGTTCGGGTGCTTCGTGAATTCGTGCCTGACAAACAGGCTGTCGAATATAAGACCTGGATCGGGCAAGGCTCCGGGTTGGATGGTTTTGGGTTGAACGGAACGAGCGTAGGGTGTGTTTGCTATACAAATCAGCTTGAGCGAATTTTTAGTAGTAAAAAGAAACTACTCACCAGCACCGAGATGTGGGAACATGATATTCTGTTTCGGTCAGCGAAGTTCACATTCACGATTGCGCTGCCCCACATACGTTACATGAGCCATCAGCTTGACGATAGGTGAATTTTTCTCCCAGATACCTGGCGGCTGCTTTAGCGATTGGCCACTCAAACCAATGCTGGGATACTCACGACATCGGTGGGTGCTGTAGCGCATTCCATAATTCGTCGACAAAAGCATTGGTCAGGTCGACCCGGTTTTTTGAAAGGGCCGGAAGACCGCTCACGAGCTTCGCGCCTAGTCAGAGAAAGCCAATAACTTGGGGTATTGGAACTCACCTGGATGACCCGCTCCATGATATACGTCTTGTCATCGACAAGATCACCTTTGGCTTTGCTCGAAATGACTTCCTTCAACGTGGCGAGATCCTTGAAGCCCATATGTTTGATATCTGCCAGAAGCCCACTAGGCTCTTCTTTGTGAACATAAGACCCATCACCAGTCTGAGTTGGCAGAGGCCTCTGAGCTGCATGGAGAACCTGCGCAAATTGTGTGAATGCTGAGCTTACGTTCTCACGCTCAGCGGAGTGGTCGACATGCTCGGGCGTATTCGACTCTTTGATGGTATCCTTCTTTCCATAGACCTGCCCGTTTTCTTTCTTGCGGTCTTTCCGAAACGTAGAGAATCTTCGAAGCATTTTGAATTGGTGCTCAAGAGAGACTACTATGGATCTAGAGAATGAAAAGTATCGAGGCAGGAGATGAGATCATTAAAGGAAAGTCCAACAAGAGGGTACCAATGCGCTCTCTAGTAGCATATACATTGGCTCAGCCTATGATTGCCGGGGCTATGGGCCACGGAGCCCTCCCCATTACCACAGGAGATATTGGAAGCCGCCTTCTCTGCAGAGGCCGAGTCAACTTGGACCGAAATCGATGCAGCTAGAATAGAGGACGTGACACTCAATCGCACACACTCATCCGGATCGTCGCTTGAGTGGCTGGCTGGTCGTTCCGGAGATTGGCGGTTATCTTCGCCTATGTATGTCGAAGACATGAGGATGCACATGCTCATGCATTCATCACCCACCGCTGGTTGTAAAGCAGGGTTTGGCGCGCTGTCTCTCCCAAGACACTCTCTACTGCATCTTGCATGCACGGCTGACATGGAAATCCCGAAACTCGAAGCATGTGCTGGCCATTGGCGCCACGGACCATCCACTCCGACACTTGGACCCTCGATCTGCGTGGCCCCGGCTGGACTTCAACTGTAATTCTCCGCTTTCAGCCAACCAGGCCTTTCGGGACGTGACGATCCGCTTGGCTTCCCGTTGATCAAGCTTCGTTGGACCAGGTTTTTTGTGCACCTCGCCTAACTAGACCTTTCTTGTCGCCCACTGCCCACTTTTGTCTTCGAGGCTCAGCTCAATCCATCGAAGGTTGCAGACAGTGTCGGCGAGACGGCTGAAAGGTAGATCTGGTTGCAGATAATATGCATTATGCCATCATGCCTCATTCGTCGGAGAGACTGGGGCTTGTAACATCCAATCGCTGTCCCCACATCCCGTTCACCAGAACCGCTGTAGCCCATCGATATTACGATCTCTCGCAGGCGTTCAGATCGAAGGTGGGGACGGAAGGAGGCCTGCGGTTACCCGAACCCCCCTCTGTGTGACCACGAAATCGGACGAGATAGAAAGGGTGGTGATTCAGGCGGTGTATCTACCTTGCGGCGACAAGTGCGGTTATGAGGGCGGAAAAGAAAGGGATCCAATGAATTGGAAACCTGAAGAGGAAGAACCATGGAGTGCAGTGTTGTTGATCGGAGCGGGAAGGAATGGGAGGAACCGAGCGTCCGCGCACGGACCCCGACTCGCGCCAGGGTCGGTGTCAAGGATCATTGTGTGCTTTTCTGAACCTCATGCTTTCTGGATACACCAATCTGAGCCGCCAGCGCCATTGGAACGAGCTCGCAAGCGCAGTGCGCCCTGAACTGATTCTCAGCGTGCACACACCAGAACTGTCAACGCAGTATCACGCTAGATTAGAGCCCTCCCGTCGACTTTGTCGCAACTGTTCGACACCCACTTTTAGTCCGAGTTCCACCATGTCGCTCCCGCTGTGTCCTAGGCATCAGTCTAATACTTTAATGGTATGACAGTAACGATTTATTCGGTATTGAAGCCGCAATGCCCAGAAGTCTCCCAACTTCAGTCTCCAACCATGGTTCACAGAAGGTGGGGAGTGCATATCGCAGACCTTCCTATGCAGCGCCACTAACCAACCGCCGATCCACTTTGCGTTGAGTGTGGGCTCAATAAGGTTTAGTGGAGAGTGATTGAAAGTCCGCTTGGAGAGTGAGAGTAGCTCGCTGTCATGTGTGGGTGCATGTGCATCTGCGACGCAACCGAGATATACCGATTGCTGTTGATCAAGCGGGGCCACAGCCTCTCACAGTGGATCTTCCTTGACTCGACCTGAAGTCATCGTGCAGAGGGAGTGTAGCCTAGGAAATCTATCTCAATGGAGATATTCGGAGGTGCCGTCCTTCACCTGGAATTAGCGATATCTTGGCCGGTCACTTCTAGGTATCGCCCATCTTTCGCGCTTCCGGTAACATTCCCATGCTGTGTCTGACCGCCACCGCGATTGCGGAATATCTGGGGCAGATCCTGTTCCTCCGAAATAACCTCTTGACATAAGACCCTTGGAAGCATCGACTCGCCTCTAGCACGCCAGACAAGATGGACTCTGTATCTACGAACCAGGAGCGTCGTAGGACTCGGAAGAAATTTGTTCTTTGCTTTGATGGGACTGGAAATAAGTTCTCGGGCACCGATGCTGATTCCAATATTCTAAAAATCTTTCGTATGTTGGACCGCAACGATGACGACCAATTTCATTACTATCAGCCAGGAATTGGGACGTACGTCATGTCGGGATCTTTATCCCATACAGGTCGGCTTGACAGGTTGCAGTCCTGGTATCAGAAAGCTAAAGACAGTGCTGTGGGTAAGTAAGGTTATGGTTCCTGGTCCCACAGCAAGCTGACAGGCGATAAGGGACCTCTTTCGATGCACATGTAATGGGTGGATACAGGGTGAGTAGCCTTCTTCGATTCACGTTCAATCTGCGCAAGTCTAAGGACATGTAGTTCTTGATGCGATATTATTCGCCTGGCGACGACATGTAATAAGTCCTTTTTGGATCCTGTCACCTACCGCACTGATAACACGTTGCAGCTACCTTTTCGGATTTTCTCGAGGTGCGTACACAGCTCGATTCCTGGCCGAGATGCTAGATCATATCGGGCTACTATCCGTAAGTTTTTAATCTGTCGCCTTTTCTATTGTTTCAACCGCATACACCGACTGACCTAAGCAGGCTGGGAACGAGGAGATGTGTCGCTTTGCCTGGAAGACATTTCAGAAGTGGCAAATCAGACTCGAACGTAACGCCGAAGAGAAAAAGGAAAAGAGACGCCTTCTGGACTTCATGTGCGCATTCAGAGAGACATTCAGCAGACCAGTGAGGCCGATTCGCTTTCTAGGTCTTTTCGACACGGTCAACAGCGTACCGAAGTTTGAGAGCGCATGGATGCAAAGAAGCAAGTTTCCCTATACGGCTCGAAGCTCCGCTAAGGTCATTCGGCATGCCGTCGCGATTGACGAGCGCAGGGCAAAGTTTAGACAAGACTTAATCTCAGGCACGAAGCCCACTAAGAAGTCACACCAGTATACGCGTCGCGAGAAGCATCATCTTCGGCATCACGCCGACCACAAAGAAGAGGATGAGAGCGAGAATGGAGAAGACCTCAATCGAGGCCGCATGCCGGCAGGAAGGCGAGAGACGCTTGAAGTCCCCGAGCGATATCGCTACCCTCCGGAAACAGCAGGGGTTCGCAGCCTGAGTCCCGGACTTTCTGTTTCTGATATTTCACACCCACCTTCAGCAGCCTCATCTCTATCAGACATTTCATTAGATGCAATCCAACACTTTGGCGCATGTGAACCGGACCATGATAGCGAACAGGATATCGAAGAAGTATGGTTCGCGGGTTGTCATGCTGTAAGCTCTGCCACAGACCAGAGCCAAACATTTCACTAAAGATGGTAGGACATTGGAGGCGGTTGGCCACTTAGCCCGGGTGAAGATTGCGCTTTGAGCCATATTCCTCTTGTTTGGATGGTTCATGAGGCTCAACGTGCGGGTCTCGCATTCGACGAAATCAAACTTCGTGCACTCAACTGCGCCGACGACCAAATATTTCTGGCTCCAGAAGTACGACAAACAACTGTCGTTCCGACAATCGAGATTGATTCAGCACCCACCAGTCCTGACCGCGAAGTCTTACCCCTCGGAAATCGACTTACCGAGCAAGTCAATCATGCCAGCAGTGATAGAAGCGCTTCTCCACCTCACCACCGCCACTCTCGCAAGTCCAAATTTCACACTCACCTCCACCGAGCCGCAACACGTGGCAAGATTCACGACGTCCTCCAATTCCGTAATGGCGCGCCCAGAATTTCTGTCATGTGTTGGAACATCATGGAATACCTCCCTTTCCGCCGCATGGACCTCCAAGAAGACGGTTCTTGGAAAAGTATCACCTGGCCTTTGCCCAAAGGCGAAGTTCGCGACATTCCAGAAAATACAATCATACACTCTAGCGTCCTCAGACGTATGGAAGCCGACCCGGGCTACCGCCCAGGCAATTTGATCGTAGGAGGTGGGGGCAGAGGCGTGAGAAAGGCGCCCACGGAACTTGGGATGGGAAAGTGGCTTGTTCATAAGGGAGAAGGTGATGTACTCAGCGAAACCTACGTGCGTGCTGAGCCGCCAGAGAGAAGGAAGACAGGCGAAGGAATGGTTCCTATGTCGGTGTCACCTGGTGGGCCACAGGGCATGTTTCTAGGACAGTAAAAGGAGGACTAGGTGGTTTTCTTTCCACTTCATAATACCGGATGAACTTCCTTTCCGTCACACTACTTTTGACTCTGAGGTATTGAGCGACCTTGACATTCAACCAAGTTTATTATTATTATTTGATCTATTTACCGTCTAATGCAAGCTGTACTAGCTTATGTAGATTATTGCCGCTAGTGCTAGGTAAAAAAAAACCCCTGTTAGCTATTCCTAGAAGCAGCTCCTAAAGGCTTGCCTGTACTAGGGGAAAAACACCTTTTATGTCGTTCCTTATGTGCGTCCCTAGCCATGCGCTGGCGTACTGCCTACGCATGTAGGTTATAGTTATCCTCTAGCCTTAACTGTCTACTCTGTTACTCTTTCCTTGCTTTTTGTTATAAATGCCTTCTATGTCTAACGTCCCTTATACCTAGTTGTTACGTGTGTCTGTCTTTGCTCTCTTGTTCTCTCCCTATGCTCTGTTAGTGTAGGCTCTGCGTCTACTGTTGTCCTAGAGCCTGTTGTTACGACATAACGCCTAAACTGCTGTTATAACATAACAGCCTGTCCTGTTGGACCCTGTTCTTCTACCTATAAGCAGGATATTTGCCTCTATTAGGTGTCTGTTACCTTAGGGTCCTAACCTAGGTTCTCTCCTATAGGAGAGAGTGACGATCTATATCTTACAAGTGTAGTTATCTAGCTTAGCGTAGTTATAGAGGCAAGGGGTAGTAAAAGGTTTGTCTAGCCTAGGGATAAGAGGTCGGCCTAGGCTGCTATTTTGTCTGTGTGGGGAAGGAAAGGGTGCAAAGGTCGTGTTTCAAGCGTTTATCGTTTGCTATAGGTAGGTAGGTAGACAGCGCTCAGTTTGTAGAAGTTTGTAACTATTTCTAACTGTCGTAGGCGCGTTGTGCTGTGCGCTGTGTTGCGCCACAGTCGTAGTGAAAACTCTGCTGTCTCACCATAGGCTTCGTCACGCCGCGCCCGCCATCAACGCGACGTCTCTGCGCTGGCTCTGAGCTTAAGAGAGTCAGGTTCCCAGGCTTCACCACGTGGAGGTGCAGAGTCCGATTTCGAAGCCCTTCAATCAAGTTATAGGGTTCGAAAAGAACTCCAGAACCTCAGAACTTTAATCCCGCGTGGCCAGCTTTCGTGAGCCGTATCCAAAAGTACTCCCTCCAACAATGGTACGAAAATGTGATCAGATAAGACAGGGCAGGGGATACGTAGGCTAAGACCGTCAAAAAATTCCCAGGCTTCCAAGGTCGTTCCCCACATGTTCGCCGATCCCTGTTCCACACTCCGAAGCCGCTGTTTTGGGTAGACACCTAGCCTGGAAGCCCGACACATCTTCCAACCGTGGGACTAAATTCAGGTTGGCAGTCAAGCAAGAGGAACGTCTTTGAATATGCTTCCCTACTATCCTCAAAAAGTATGCCGAGCAAAGATCTGCGGGGACCTTCCAAGGAACCCGACGCAGAAATATCGGCCATCGTGGTGGGGGGCCGACGACCTCGCGTCGCGCTCGAGCGCACCCTCAAGGAAGACATATCCACAAGCCTCAGAAGAAAACAATAACCACGACAAGTAAATCAAAGCACCTATTCTCCTCTGTCACAATCATTCGTTCCAATGGCGCCAACCCCGCAAGACGACCTCGCACTCCGCAACATCCTCTCCCGCTACTGCGAAGCGCTAGACACCAAAAACTTCCCTCTTCTCGATAAAGTCTTCGTCGCTGATGTCCAAGCCAACTATCCCTTCAATCCTGACATGAAGGGAGTAGACACCATTCGCAACGCTATTATAAACCGGTAAGCTAATATGGATGCCTCCGCCCTCACATGATCTCCAAGTCCACACACAAGCTAACCCAACCCCCACACAAGCCTAGGACCAATACGCACACACCACAGTCTCACGACCCAGATCATCACCATCAGCTCGGACGGCAAGACTGCATCTACGCACACGCACTTCATCGGCGCACATCTGGGCCAGGGGCCCCACGAGGGGAAAGTGCTTTCCGCATACGGACGCTACGTCGACGAGCTAGTGTGTCTGGAAGCGAAGGATGGGGATTATGAAGGCGTGCCTGGCGCGAGTGGGATCTGGAGGATCAAGAAGCGGACGGTGTTGTTTACGGGGAGGGTGGGCGATGAGATGATCATGAAGGAGTTCTGAAGATTTAGGAGACCGGGAAAATTAGGATGGCGATGGTACTAGTAAAAGATGGATATGCTATTAAGGAGGTGCTGTGAAGCTGAGCGCCGTGTAGCCTATTAAGTAGGTAATGTACTATTGGCGTCGTTTGAAAGGAAACGCGGGTATCGCAAGTTTGATCCAAATAAGATCCAAAGAAAAAAGAAGGCTATCAAGCCGCTCTGAAGAAATCCCCTACCAACGCTTGGCGGAGCGTCCAAACAAGCCCTTCCACAAATCCGGGCATCAAACAAATTACAGTAGAAATAAACATTAAGGAGTGAAATGTCACTAACGTTACCCTGCTTTTTCCTTGTTCCCCTCGGCCGTCGACCCCTCGCCAGCGGCCTAAGGCTTTGCTTTTCCCTCCTCTTTGTTCAGCTTCTCCACCGCGGCGTCGTCCTGGCCAGGTTGATGTTTGTTCCCTCTCCATCCCTCGCGGTTGTTGCTCGGCCGGTAATCCTTCATATGGAACTTGGCTGCGTCAACCTTCGCCGCCGCCTCTCTCCGGATTGTATGGCGCAGATGCCGCGGGGACATCTCTCCAGCCGCCTCCATACGATCCAACTCCTCAACATCGCTGCTGCTCATGGAGCTGGTACGAGAGATTTGCGTGAAAACGATGTGCTCACCCTCCGTCTTCTTGCGTTCTCTCTGCTCCTCCTTCATCTTGCTCATCTTCTCCGCGTCGCCCTGGGAGTCGAGAGTTATGATGTGGAGACCGGGGAAATTACGCTCAAAGAAGGCTTTAAGTTCGGGAAGAAGCTTGGCGTTCGGCCTGTATGTGCCGGAGTCATTGTCGATCACCAGCTCGTAGTAGCTTGGGTCTTTCTTGGGTTCGCTCTTTGGAGGACCGCCTGAGATCTCGTCTGGAGGATGGGATTCGTTTTGTCCGCCTGCTTCGGGAGGATCGCGATTCTTGTGCTTGAGGCGCCGGATGAAGAACTCACCCGAAAAGGCAATGTATACGGAAACGTCGCTGTGCATAGTGTGCTTGGACAACATGTCGATGCCAAATTCCTTACCGGTCTCGGTGAAACGGAAGAGTGAGTCGAGTGTAAGCACATATGTGAAGATGCGTCCACCTTGGTCCCAGTGGACCAAGTCGAGGAACTTTTGCGTGAGCGCTTGGCAAGGCTTGGGGAACACCTCATATTCGGTATTGGCATCGAAGTTGTATACACGCGCATGTTGATGGTGTAACGCTTTCGACAGAATATAGCCCTTGACGCCTTTGGATGTGAACATGGCCTTTACGAACGGCTTGAACTCGACGAAACGGTGATACATGTGCTCAGGCACGGGGCCCTGCAGCTGCATCTGGTTCGCTTGGAAGCTACACACCGTTAGTGCATGGTTATTTGGATCCTGGCAATTAACGTACTTGTATTTTGAGGGGGCCTGGTTGGCCTTTTTGCTCTTCTTGCTTCCCGCATCGTTGGCGTCGTCCTCGTCCTCCTTGTTGGGTGTCTTCTGGCCCAGTATACGTCCCAACAGCGGGGAGTAATGTCGGATCCAGAATTGGGGTCCAATCGTGTATGCGCGTCCCCCATTGTCGTCCTCGGTCTTTCCCAAGACCTCGACGCTGACATTCAAAAATCCATGCATGTGTTCAGCCCTTCCAAAACAGACAGCGAGGCCGCGCAACAGGTATGCTCTCTTGCTTCCCATGCGCTTCTTCACCGGGTATTGTTGGTCTTTGATTCCCGCCCAATTCTCGTCTATGGGCCCAACCGGGACATGGACGTTGCCAAGACGGTCATCATGATCTGCAGGGTCCTCGTCGTAGATTCGGCACTTCAAGTTGAAGCCGGCAGCCGGTATATTCGCGATGATCCACTCTGTTTCCCACACGGGGTCTGTCTTTTGGCGAATGGTCTTCGTTCGTAGCTGAAGAGGGGGATCTTCCTTGTGTCGCGTCGCAAGACCTGTGTTCACCGTCGCTAAGATGTAAGGGTCGGAAGAGAGGGAGTTGATGTCTGCGAGAGGGAGGTTCGTCGCGCGATGGAAAGTGATCTTGACTGTATAGCCAGGCGGTGCCCGGGGCAATGGTGTGTTGTCGTAGCCTCCAGCTGGGCCCTTATCCCTCCCCGAGTCCGTGTCTTGCTTTTGAGGCTTCTCAGAGGGTTGCGACTGGTCGCTGCTTCCCTCCGTCTTGTGCGCAGGATCGGGAGTGTTGCCATTGGTGGCGGGAGCACCGTTCTGCTCTTCCGCTTCAGTCATGTTCCAACGACGGTCGAGTGAGGGGGTTGGGGTAATCGTAGCGGCGCAAGCTGAACTTAGGAAGCGCGATCGGGTAATGATGAATGCACAGCTCAATGCCCCAACGATGGTACGAGTACGTCAAGCCACTGCTTCGGGAGCGTGGCCGACACGCTGTGGTAGGTAGGAGAGATGGCGACAGGTGGGAACGCGGGCAAAGGAAAACAGGGCAGCTGATACGAGCGCAATGGGTCCGATGGAACCAGGACCCTGCGCCTCCATCTCGCAAACCCAGCCAAGGCAAAACAAGCTTTGCTAAGACTTGACACCAACCAGACGGCGTGGAAACAAGCACGAAGATCGAGGGCGCCACGGTGGGCGCTCGTTCGCCAGCGGCCCAGTGCATGTCCCGCAAACGATGGATGGTGCTCACGCAACCACATCATGATGCAGCCGTGATGTTTCTCTCTCGATTTGCCATGCCCGACTCCCATCTTCGATGACTTCGTGAAACATGGGCAGTGTCAGGGGTCCCAAGCACGATGCCGTCATCTCTAACCCGTTCCAATTCCAGCCACCGTCACACTTGCCAATTCCGGAGAGTGCGAACCAGGGGGCCAGCGCCCCACAGTTTTGCGCCTCTTCTGACCTCCAATGTTTCTCTCCACTTGCCCAGCGAGCTGACCGGTCCCGTTCTGGCATTATATGATCTCGAAATGTCGTTCTGTTGGTTCTATGGGCTATGTAGCTTCCTCGAAGCATTCCCCGCTTTTTTGTGCGGCTTTCTCGTCTCGGCGAGCTTCACGGCGGCACCTGGCTCAAGTCGCAATTGAAGATGTCAGTGTAGCCATATTATGAATTGGAAGACGTCGAATCGCTCTATACACACCTCCAAGCCCTAAAGCGCATCCCAAAGCCCGAGCGGCGCAGCGCGACTGTGCGTAATACCCTCCTTCCTTGCCCCAACCCTCGGAACTTCACGTGCAGTGAGGAAGGTTATGGTTACATGCATAAAGATGCAAAGCACGCAGCACTCCTGTGGGTTGTTTTTTAGGCAAGCAGACACCAAGTATGCTATGTTATGTCCATCCTCGAGTCCTTCGCCGCAGCCGGTTTCCCTCCGTACGTTCATCAAACATCCGCACCATCTCGTAGCCCCTTGACTCGTTCCCCTGGCCATTTCAAACAGATCATAGTAGCAGATATGCTCAATAGCACGGCCCCAAATTTCTCGACGCTGCGAGGGCCTCCTCAACGGTTCCTCTATCACTGCTCCGCTCGCGGCAGGCAAAAGGCTTGGCGTCGAGCAAATGCAACACAAAGGCCAAATTCCGTCGAGAGCGACGCAAGAGATAGACTGATAGACAGTACAATGGCTTCCTAGCACGATTGTAAGGAATGGGCGCCGTTGGGCGTGGCTGCAGCTGAGCATAACATCACTGTTGAGCACGACGCCTCTCCAAGGAGTGAATGGCTTGTTACCTAGATAATCAAGACCGGTGAAAGAGTAGTTGCCTGCACAACCTTAGAAGCTTCCAATGTCTTCGAAGCTGCTCTGGTCCACGTGCTCATCGATGGGGGGGCAACGGAGAGGGTTTGCGGTGTAGATAAATACCTGCCCCCCACCTTGAAAATTCTTCGGCCTCACAGACTTTCTTTCGCCCAGCGTTCGGTTGACTTGACTTCCCTCTCACGAAGCTCACGATCTCTTGACTTGAGTTCCTTCCTTCTCACGAAGCTCACGATCTCTTACGACGATTTACGATCTCGAACCCCTGCTTCTCTTCACATCGCTCTCTCGACCTCACCGAACGAAAATCTCCGGCCTCACTATCACGAATTTCAACATCATTACCATCAAGATGTCCACCACCTCAATCGAGCGCGAGCACTCCGAGTCTCTTGCCATGGCTCCGCCTCTGTCCCAGCCCGCCGCCGCCGCACCGGTTCCGCTGCTCCCCCCGGGAGAACATTACAACATCTATCGCAATCCGGACGGTAGTACGTTTGGCTTTGTCGACCCCGGCCAGTTTGGCCTCTTTCCCGCAGCTCTCCTCGTCAAGGTCATGAAGGACCTGAAGCAGATGTGGGATGCTTCCCAGCTCCATCCCGGGGGCTGGAATGGCCACTTCGCCGACGCCCAATCCTACTATGTCGTCGTCGATCAGGCCATCAGGCCCTATCTTGACCCGACCCGACCAAAGCTGATGGAGAGTCCTCGTTCCCCACTCCCCATCGCCAACCTCGCCGCTATGTGGCACTTCGTGCGCGAGAACGCCGAGGTCTTCGTGGCCAAGGCCGAACCAGCTGTCTTCGTCCCGCTGGTGACCCCGAACGAGATTGACAACCCCGGGTTCGCCAAGCTGCACTCTGTGCAGTATGGGCAGATCGGCTGGGGCTTCGACGCCGAGGGCCGAATTTCGCTCTACCGGGCGAAGATGATGCCTTGTGGTGGTCTTTGGGCTCGCGGGGTTTATGTGTTGGAGGAGGGGGATGAGGAGTGGTACTGGGAGCAGATTCGGGAGAAGGGGGTGGAGCAGGAGACGAAGGACCTTTTTGGTCCACTCTTGGAGAAGCTGGAGGCCGAGTACGACGATTCGGCATAGGTGTTTTCTTTGGGTTCTTTGGGGTTTTGGGGTTTTAGTTGTTTCGTGTAGAACTAGCTTTCCATGAATGGCACTGCAGTGCTGCCGTTGCTTCGTGCCGGCTTCTTCCTCTGAGCATCTACCTTCATGAACACTATGACATCTTGGCTTGTTGTTGTGACGTCCTCTTATTGTTTTGGTATCGTTTGTCATAGCCATCTAACATGTCCAGTGTATGTTCCTATATCCTCAGTACTCTGTCTTCCTTTGCGCTACTAAACTAGTTATAAGATGTCTCCTATAACCTACTACTCCTTAGCCATGCCTGGTTATTACGTTCCTCTAATCTGCCACTTCGTAGCCCTTTTTTGTAAGATGTTTACTATGTCTTTCCCCTCATATTAGAGCTACCTGACATGTCCATATCTGCCTGTATGTCTTCAGCGCTCTCACTAGCCTCATGCTACATGGGGGGCTCAGTGCCCCCATTAATTGCAGCTTCCTTGGTGGCGCAGGTGCAGGTGGAGGTGCCGGAGCAGAAAGTTGAATCGGAGACTGCAGTGGCGGCTGGAACCAAGGATTGTGATCTTGCTGATAAGAGTACCCATTCGTTCGAAAATGGTAAGGAGCAACAGTTCCAATGGCACAATTATGCGGAACTTGACAGTAAGTTGGTGGATTTGTTGCCGTGCAGCTGAATTTCGGGTTATAGAAGTCACGCCCGCTTTGGTGATCCTGGGCTACGAGCTGGGGAAGTGCAGGGAGCATGTTCGTTGGATAAGTGGGCGCTGGCAGAGAGACTTGCGGTCTAAGAGGGTATCGGGATTGGTAAGTGTGTGTATGTGGTTTATTGCGGATGGGGCCGGATAGCAAAGTCATGATCCAGGCGATGGGAATGTGAAGGATGGAGAAGGAGAGAGAGGATAGAGGTAAAGTGAGGTGATGTTCCCGTAAGGCTCTTCATCAACACAGCAACGTGTCGAACGAGGGGTTGGTGGCCTTTCGTCACGCGGATCATCGCGAACACACGTGAAGCCGAAGAAGGTAAAGAGGGCTGCAATACGAAGTGGCGTAAACGTGTTTATGGACGTAACTGAAAGAAACGGTCAATTCATATATCTTTGGACAAATACTCGTGCCGTACCGTCACATGGCTCGCCCATTACCTCCTCGACCGGACCCCCCATCATCAGCCCCCAACTCTCTTCCAGAAAATACGTAAGGCCCCCAGCCTCAGGCGCTTTGTAATAGCGGCAATTATAAGTATTATAAATCCTGTTCATGGAACACTCCGCAGCCTTCAGATTCGCTTTATGACGACTCGTGTACCTGCCTATTTTCTCGGTTGGAATTTCCACATCATATCCCGCCAATTCCGGATCCACATTGACATCGTAACGAATCGTCGAAAGTACGCGTTTGCCTCCGGTCTCCAAGTCTAGGGGCACGCGCTCGGATCGTTCGAGGAGGTCGACGAGCTCCCGCGGATAGGTGTCTGGATAGGGCGTGGATGAATCGGGAAGGGCAGTGGAGCCTGGGACGGGCATGATTGATGGCAGCGACTGAACCCGATCATCGGGTCAGCGTGACCAATCGGAAGTAGTACGATTCGATTCGGTCTTTTCAACTGCCCTCCGACTCGGCTTGTTCGTACGTTTATACGATTACAAGAGGGGCAGAGGGGACTACGATACGGTACGATTGCCAAGAATTACGTCGTAGTACGACACAAATACCTAGTAATTACTAAGAGATCTGTCTTTTCTAAGGCTCTGCTTTAGGACATTTACTACCAAGAAGCAGCGATCGTACTACGATTCGTAGAATACGATACGATACGATCACGTGAGTCGTGTAAACGTAGTAAGCTCTAGGTTATATCGTATCGTATTCTACGAATCGTAGTACTTCCTGTTGGTCACGCTGCATCGGGTACTAGCTGAGGTTGCGCGATCACCGCACTCGGGCTTCATTGAGGGATAACAGTCGGAGATTCAGTGCTGGGTTGGGTGTGTCCAGTAAAAACTTCAGTTTGATATTTGGTTCCAAAGAAAGTGGTAAAGTTGTTGTTATTGACACCTGGAGGGTTATCCTGAGGAGGCATCATGATTTGTCGATGTTGGGAAAACAGGGCAGAAGCTGGCGAAACGGGTGGATATGGGGAAATATATGGCTCTTTATCAGGATTGGTGCGAAAAGGGCCTAGGCGCGATGTCATGGCAACTGTTCCGTCTTGGATGGAGGAGGGAACCAGAAGGTCAATCATGGAATCTCTGATAACAAGGCGCGTGAATACGAGCATGACTTTTTTCGACGTCGACCATCGCGCATTCACGTGAGATATCGCATTCGCTAGACCGAACGTAGTATGGCTCAGCGGTCTCCTCAGCGCGCTGCCGAGCTGGATCTGGACTCGATGGCGAAGTATGTATGAGGACTGGAGACCGAAATGAGTGTTCTGACACTTCTTCTTCTTTGATGGAAGTCAGAAACATGGGAAGGAAATGTAATACGCAAGTTTAATAACAAGAACCGAAATAAAATACCCAGAGGGCTAAGGATATTTCTATCATGTTTCTAAAACTGTACTTCAGTTACGTTTGCGTGCAATGTTAGCAGTCACACTGAGACGCATGCGTTGTCGCCCGCGGTTGAGCTCTTATCCTGACATTTGCCAAATATGGCTTCTCTATCCTGCGCTGAAGAGCCTTCCAACTTACAACTTCGCCTTCTGTCCGTTCCTCTCCTCCTCGGCAGCTTTGACCTTCAACAACCTTCTCAAAATCTTCCCAGATACACTCTTCGGAATCTCTTCTACGAATCTCACCCCGCCCCTCAGCTTCTTGTGGTTCGCGACTTTGCCATTCATCCACTCCACAATTTCTATCGCCTCTTTCTCTCCCGCACCCGGTCCTCCGGAAGGTACAACATAAGCACGAGGCACCTCGGTGGCTTGGTGTTCATTGTATATTCCAATAACAGCCACGTCATTGACGTGAGGATGAGAGACCAGAATGCCCTCGAGCTCGGCAGGCGGGACCTGGAAACCTTTGTATTTGATGAGTTCCTTCACACGATCCGTGATGTAAAAGTTTCCTTCCTGATCCTGATGGCCCACGTCTCCAGTTTTGAAGTACCCATCTTCCGTCAGGGCATTTTCCGTCATCTCAGGATTGTTCAAATATCCCTTGAAGACGTTTGGACCCTTGATCCACAACTCCCCTGTTTTTCCCGCTGGCACTTCCCTCTCTTCGGGGCTCATATACTTGGCAATTTGGTTGGGTAATAATGTGCCCACCGAGCCAATCGTTTTATTCCAGTCTTCCCAGGGTTGGGTGTGCGTGGTCGGGCTTGTCTCCGAAAGTCCATAGCCCTGTTTTATCGGGATCTTAAGGCGATCATGCAGGGCTTGGACAAGTTCTCGTGTGAGAGGTGCGGCGCCGCTGTTCATCATCCGGATAGAACTGAGGTCGTACTTTGAGACATCGGGGTGCTTACTCAGGAGAAGAACGACTGGCGGGACAACGTAAGAGAAGGTGATCTTGTGATCCTGGATAAACCTGCAGAAGTCGTTCAAATCAAACTTGGGCATGACGACAAGTTGCAGACCGGAGAACAGGCTTTGGTGGATGAGGCAGGTAAGACCTATCGGCTGTTAGCTCTGCGAGGGCTGGAACATAAAGAGGTAACAGATCTTTGAGAGACAGGAGTTCCCGACTCCACGTGGGTTAAGACTGTCTCTGGAATACAAGCACTTACCATATATGTGGAAGAATGGCAAAAAAGCCAGGAGCTTGTCACCTTCTCCATTCAAGCCTTTATCCCAAGCAAGTTTTCCGGCTTCCCCAGCCCTCAGCATCAGGACGTTTGCGACGATATTTCGGTGGGTAAGCATTACTCCCTTCGGATGCCCAGTGGTCCCGGAAGAATACACCAAGAAAGCCAGATCATCGTGCGGTTCTGCCTTAGTTCTTCGGAATCTTGCAGTACCTGATGTATTTCTGATGCTGGTGAAGTGCTTCACCATACCACTCGGATCGCGCTGGTCCCCAATGATGATGATTCGGTTCTCTGGAATGCCAGCTTTACCCGCGGCCTCTTTCGCGGACTTGATAAAGGGTAACTGCGTCACCACAGATTTTGCGCCAGAGTCCTTGAGTTGGAAAGCTAGCTCTTCAACAGTGTAGCCTGGGTTTGCGGGACTTAGAACACCTCCGGCCCAGTGACATCCCCATGTGACTGCGGGCGTGTCGATGCAATTTGGTGTGTAAAGCGCTAAAACGTCACCCTTCTGCCAGTCCCAGAGAGCCTTCAGTCCTTTGCCGAAATCGATTGCGGTATCCTTTACTTGGGCGTATGTATATGAACGAGTTGTATATGGATCGTAGTAGATCACTGTTTGTCGGGGTTAAGATGGCTGTCTTTCGAGTTTGTATGTATATTGCTGACCTTTGTCGTCCGGATAAGCCCTATCTTTTCGCTCAAACATCAACCCCCAGACATCAGTGTCGGGGATATCGATGAGCGGATACTTCGATTCGATAGGCATGTTAAAAGCAACTCGAAGGAGATTGCGCGTCGAGGTATGTTATGGAGGGGGAAGGAGAGGAAGAAATAAGACTTGCAGGGAATAAAAACCCATCGTCAGCCACACAAAGTCCCGTGAAGCTACCTAGCGGCTTGCGTAGGGATAATTGGCAGCCCGATGCGGAGTGAAGATGCGGGACGGAACTGGGGATTGCCTCGGGGTAAAAACGCCGAGGCTCTTGCTGTTTTGGATCTAGCGCGACCATAGTTGGCTTCCGAGGTCAAGTCGCTAGCCTTCTCGACTCTAACTACTCACGATGTAGCCCTACGACAAAAGCAAGCTCGATCCCAACCAAGGGTTGGCATTTCTGGCCGCAATGACTTCCTGGGAGCAAGCCACCGCAGTCGAGAAACTCGACTCAAGGACCTATGCTTGCAATCTGTTCGACGACTGGTGCATCGGAACTGGTGGGTCTTGAGTTCCGGTCTTTGATGTCTCAACAAGCTGACGCCGTGTAGTTCCGAATGGTGGATATGTGACCGGATGCATACTGCAAGTCGTTTCCATGCACTTCAATACCAGCTTGGCAAAACAAAACCAGCCCCATACCATCGCACTCCACGTCGAATTCCTGCGGAGAACTCAAGCCGGGCCAGCAACCTTTCGAGTGGACGATGTCAAGCTCGGAAGGCAGGCATCAATTGTCCATGTACACATGTCGCAGGACGGACGGGAGGAAGTGATTGCCTACGTCACCAACTCTAACATGGACGCGGAGGAAGGCGTGTCGTTTGAGACCGAGTACTCTTTACGCCCTCCGCCTCCCCCAGTAGATCTAAAAAAACTCGAAGAGGACAAGGATGAGAACTGGTATCGGCAGGGAAAGATGCCGTTCTCTACATTTCGGAAAGCGTCTACAAGGGTGCAATGGCACTTCCCTCGGAGCGGACAAGCCTTGAAGAGTCTGGCAGACGAATGGCTATGCTTCACGGATGGGTCCAACTTTACCAACACAAGTATTGGCTTTGTCGCTGATATGTTCCCACAAATCATCGAGGATTTTCGAGATGAAAAACAGGGACCGTTCTGGTATCCGACTTTGCTTCTCAACTTGGACATAAAGAAGGTTCTACCTCCGGAGGGTGTCAAATGGCTGGCCATACGGGTACAAATGAAGAAGATCAAGAATGGGAGGATGGATCTGGAAGTCCATGTGCATGATGCGGAGGGTGATCTTGTTTGCCTCAGCCATCATATCGGCTTTGTGCTGGATGCCGCAAGGAATATGTCTGCACGTAGCAAATCCGACTCCAAGATGTAAGGAATGAATAGAATTCCTCAGCAAAAGCTGCATTGAGTTGAGCTGTGTTCATATTCTCTTTCGGATGGTAATCCCGCAAGCGCATGCTGAAATGAAGTGCGCAACAGGGGGTTGATGAAATATCTGGAAGGTTCCGGCATCTAACGTCTGCAGAATACACTTGGAGCGCATAATGCCATTGGAGAACCCTGTCCACCCATTGCATTGCCATCTCGAACGCTATGTGTAATGGGGTGGCAGGCAGTTGCGGGCGCAGTGCCAGCTCGTCACGTGCACGTACACCCGAATTCGACTAGCGGGCTTGGCGCGCCCACACTCGCAGGCGAGCCGCCGAGACCTAAATTATCGAAATCTCCAACTTCATCCACTTCAACGACAAACACGACCGCCACCATGCCAAAGGAAGTGAAGCAGCGCTCCGGTAAATATTCCATTCCCGCTCAATACCCAACGATAACCATGCTAACATGACTGCAGGCCTTGCCCTTGGCCTCAATGCCGGCCACAGTACGTTCCACCCCTCCCGCCAACCGCAATATTCCCCAGGTCGACTGCTAATCGCACACGACGAACAGAGGTCACCCCAAGGCAACCGGCCCCCAAGATCTCGCGGAGGAAAGGTTTCTTGTCGAAGCGAACTGCTTTCGTGAGGGAGATTACTCGTGAGGTCGCTGGGTACGTCAGACACTTTCCGAGGCTGCATCTCGCACACATACGGGCCCGTGGACAGCAGATGCTTTGCATGTGTGATCCAGGCCTGCTATTTGCGACATATCAGCAGGTTGTACGAGACAAAAGAAGCTGCTAACTCTGCCATCCAGACTTGCACCATACGAGAAGCGCGTCATCGAATTGCTCCGAAATTCCAAGGACAAGCGTGCCCGTCGTCTTGCTAAGAAGAGGGTACGTCGATTCCCTCCGCACTCTCTGCATTCCCCTCTCATCACAGAATCACCTCTGTTATCCCACCCACTAACACCACCCAGCTCGGAACTTTCGGTCGCGCGAAGCGCAAGGTCGACGAGATGACCAAGATCATCGCCGAATCAAGGCGAGCCGGCCACTAAATCCATTGAGTGCTGGGGGCAGGATCAAAGGCAATTTTTCCACTTCTTCTCTCGGTGTTGGGTCTCTCTCTCTCCGGCGGTGATGTATCCGAATGATCACATTCACACACAAAATCAACTTCCGATGACACACTCACGACATCGAAATGCATGCTTTCACGATGGATTAAGCGTCTGAGGAACGGGGAATGGATACCATGCAGTGTCATCTAAACCATCAGAAATGTGAATTGAATCAAAACGGTTCACGCCAGAGACAGCTTCGTGACATGATTATTGACGTGACTGTGAACAAGATTGAGTTTCCGTCGTGATGAGTTAGACTCGTACAAGCAATGGAGCGTATGGTCCCTGAGTATGAAGCGCGCGGTCGTCCTTGACCTTCACTATGGACGCGATATGCAACTGTTCGCGTCCACGGCACAAGCTGGAATATTACGTCTCTCGAGGGTGTGCAGTAATAAAAGGTTGTTTAGTGACAGATGTTTGTGGCAATCAATACATCATACCTAATGTCAGCAAGCATACTGACTATATATATTTCCACCCTTCATCACGGCTTGAGTTCAACATACAGTAGCCAAGTTATCGTGAAATCCATATAAGCCGAACAAGGCCATTATATTCGTATATGTCAGTATACTGGATTGCTATCCAGGTGTCTGGTCGAGAATCCAAAAACCATATGCAGGAATTATGCATCACCAAGATGCTTGAATCATGGGCCCAGACCTTCAAAAGTTCCACGCCCGCTGTGCCGTGTGACCAGAGCTATGCCACCAAGAGAACATGCATGAAATCCACCGCCGGCGCCGGTCAAGGCAGATGCGGTTCGAAGACGCTCAAGGTAGATGCGGTGCGAAGGCGCCCAACGTAGATATGCTTCCAGGAAACTCATCTAGCGCTTGAACAAGCCCTTATTAAGCAAGTTCTTCAGCTTGCTCTCCTTATCCGCACCCGAACCGCCACCACCTAGCTTCCTCTTCCCATCGCTCTTGCTCATACTCGCCGTCTCCGGTTTCTGCTGATCCTGAACGACCGGCTCCTCGACCTTCAGTGTCTGCGCTTTATCACGCCACTCTTTGACCAGTGAGCCCCGAGACATCCTGGCCTCATCGCTCGCATTCTCGTCCCAGGCAAACGTCACCACTTCCCGGCCCGAGAAGCGCAAGTCCTGAATCAATCGCTTTTGGTCCTTCTCGATAGCGACCTGTCCGCCCTTGGGTCCAAGATACTTGAGCAGGAAAGGTTGGTCGCTGTGCTCGAGGAAGCTGGTCACGAAGTCGTACAGTCCGGATGCAGTGTCGGCTTTGCTGATGTCCATTTGGATCTGGGTTTGGTCAGGCATGCGGATGCGGAGGGAGCCACCTTTTTGAGCGACCGCGTTGACCTTCTCAGCCCGAACAGCTTCTTGTTCCGCGAGCTCTTTGTCCGATAGGAGACGTTGATTTCGGGTGCGGGCTTGCAGGGCGGCTTGGTGCGCTTTGGCGTGCTCAATTGTGGGCTCGTAGTCGTTGGGGTTGAAGTCTCGACGGGCGGCCTGGGGGGTGGATGACGTGGGAGCCGCGAAGATCTGGACGTTGCGGTTCAGGGGAGCAGATGATGGTGAGGCTCCTAATGACGGGGGTGAATTCTCGTTTCCGACTGTTGCTGGGCTACCGAGGGAAGGAGGGGCTGGCGTTGGCTCGGGAGCGGGTGTCGAGTCCACGTCCATAGGTTCTGGGTCAAGCTCTTTCTTTTGGATAGGCTGCTCGGGCTCTTCGTATTGAATGGGTTCTTCGGGCACTGCCTGCGAGGCCTCCGGGACAGCGCTCTCTTGGTCCGGCACCGACGCGGCTTGTGCGGAGCTGGATGGCTGGGCGTCGGGTGCAACAGAGTCTGCCTTGAAGTACTGCGTTATCTCCGCCATTGCCTCCTCGAGAGGTGTACCACTGTTCTTGAAGCTGAGGCGGAGGAGTGCCGATCCACTGTCGAAACCAAGCTTGGACAGCGTCTGCTGCAGGGCCACGAAGCTGGACTGTTCCCGGTGGCCTGGCATGACCGTGACAACTGGCATTTCGTAGTTCAGTCTTCCTGCACCAGATCCGCTGGCATTCACCTCGGGAACACCGCGCTGGGTGAAGTTGTAGTTCGCTCCCTCCGCGCTCTCGAAGTGTCGGAGGATCTCCCATAGTGAAGTGTTGCTTGAGAATTTCTGTGTCAGGCGAACATTCTTCTCTGTTGCGGGAAGCTGCAAAGCAACCGATATGACGGTGGGAGAGCGTGAGGATTGCACGAGTTCTAATCGGGCACCTGGAGGGAGATTGCAGTGGCGAACTTGCTGGGAAAGGGAGATTGGCTTGTTGTTGTATCTGTATTGTGTCAGTCAAATCCTTTCGCAAGAGACAAGAGAATGAGAGCAGCGGCACAAACGCGCGGAAGAGGAAACATGTCCCACAAACTGCCGAATGCCGCCTTCTGCTCCTTTCCGAGGGTATCTTACTTTAGGGTGAATTGATCCGGGTTGATATTGAACTTTTTGCAGGCCTCGTCCCTCACTTCCGTGAGATACTTGGCCGGCGTGGTCGGAATCTTGACAGTCTTCGCCGCCGAATTGACGACCATCAGGTGGGAGCTCATGCTGGGCCAAGGAGCGGGCGGGAGAGGAGGTAGAGTTCGTGGGCAGCTATGAGTGCGAAGGGGGGGTGAACGACGCAGAGGACGCGGGAGTAGAGGCTACCCGAGCGATGTTGCCGGCGGACTGACTCGCACTGACTGAGGATGAGGACCGTGGCGAAGATATTAAGGAGCCTTTTCTCGGGGTAGGAGAGGTATAGGTTGCCCGGACCTGCCATTTACATGGATGAGTTAGGCTGCGGTGACTTGTGAGGCCGTGGATGGAGTGGAGCGGGCATGGAACTCACCTGGCCGTGGGACAACAAGCCCTCGGCGTAGTTGGCGCAGCAACTGCGGGAGAGAAACAATTGAAGTGGTGACCCGGCAGGCGTTGGCGCAGTTGAAGCGCATGTACATAAATATATGGAGGGGAAGTTGTGGTCAGCGACAGAATGACGGCCCAGTACGAAGTACCAACAACCCTCTTGGTGCAGAAGACGGGCACTATTCACTCGGGCTGTGCCCGAGTATTAGTCAACGTCGTCGTGCTGCTGCTGGCGGAGGAAGCACTTCTGGAAGCTTCGGGCAACTGCACTGCGTGGACTGGTCGGTGCCTGGCAGCTGTCGAGGGACGTCAACCAGAGAAGGCGAGGCGTGAACGCGCCCCCATTCACCCCCACCAACGCGAGCTCCAGAGACTCCGACATCTGGCACTCCTCCGGCGCCTCCACAACCAGGGCACCAACACCATGGCTGGCCCCGTGCAGATATCGTCGCCCTCCCAGCTCAGCTCCTTGTTATCCTCCTCACGCGTAGTCGTGGTCAATTGTAAGAATCCTGTATCTACTATGCTCTCCTTGCCATCCGCGCCCGGCTGACAGTGTTTGCTTCGCTTCAGTCTACAACGAGCGCAATGCCGCATGCAAAGCCCTTGCCCCCGTCTACGACCAGCTTGCAAACGGGCTATCACGTTCAAATGTCGTGGTATTCGCCAAGTGCGACGCTGAACAGCAGCTACACATCGCGCAGAGCTACAGTGTCACCGTGTGAGCTTCCCTTGTTGAGTGGACTCTACCAGCGCACTGGAGGCTGACATGGTTTCGCTCTAGAATGCCGACCTTCGTCATCTTCAAGAATGGCCAACAGGTGCAGAAGATCAGCGGGGCAAACCCACAGCAGCTCTCGGACGCCATCAAGAGGCTGGCTGCAGAGGCGGAGGGTGGCTCATCCGCTCAAGGCTTTGGTGAGGCAAGCTCCAGCGCAGGAGGTGCCTGGCGAGGCGCCGAACTCCCACGGGGATACAACGATGTCACTGATCAGGTCGATGTGCGCGGCTTGGACCTGCTGAACTCGGACAGCGACTTCGGCAACGTCCGCACCCTCTTCGAGACTACTATGCCGACGACGCTTGCAATCGGCAAAGGAAAAGGCGCAGCTGCCGGTTCAGAGGGCAAGAAGGACTGGGTCGAGAGCGATGTTGACGAGCAGCTCATGCTGTACCTCCCCTTCACGGCTTCGCTGAAGATACACACGATCCACTTCACCTCCTGTCTGCCAAAGTCAGAGGATGACGAGGACATCCCGATGCGGCCCAAAACCATTCACCTGTATACGAACCGCCAGCACAACCTGGGATTCGAGGAGGCCGAGGACATCCCCGCGACACAGACAATCGAATTGAAGGCGTCTGATTGGGACGAGAGCACGGGGACCGCAAAGTTGGAACTTCGCTTCGTGAAGTTCCAAAATGTTGCGTCTCTGGTTATCTTCGTTGCAGATGGTGATGGCGACGGTGAGAAGACCCGTATTGATAGAATCCGAATCATTGGAGACACGGGTGAGAAGCGGGAGATTGGCAAGCTCGAAAAGATTGGAGACGACTCATAGTCAGGTTGGCACCGACGGATAGAATACCCATTCGATCGGTCGATTATTGCTTTTCCTCTTGCTTTTCGAGGCTGGAGAAATGATGGCTGCATTTGGGCATACCTCTTGCTCGTCAGGCTCGCGTAGCTTGATGGCCGCATTATGATAGATCACGAAAAGATCTCACCCATGAATGTATGAATTGAAGGAGCCGTTACTTGGCGAGATATCTTCTACAATCTTCTTCTGGTCACGACACAAGCCCCAAGGCAGCGCTTCACACGCTCAACATTTTGAAACAAGTTTCACACAAACGTGGAAGGTATGTCCGATCTTTTTCCAGCGAAGACGCCACAAGTAAAGACGTCGCCGCAAAGTGTATATGATCGGTTTTGCAATATGGTTGTTCTTGGGGGTCAAAGACACTTGTATTAAGGCATGGATAAAGCACAAACAAGCAACACGGGTGAGTATGACCGCCGCCGCACGAAGATTGCAAAAGTTGCAAGAACGCGAAGTTTTTGAGGGCGAGAATTGGCGCACGGGCCCCTGCTGAGCTAATAGCTTGGCGCAGAATTCTCGCGCGCATCACGTGATGGCAATACTAGAGAGAAATCGGCATTCTAAGCGATATCTTGGCATGAAGTTCACGCAGCTTTCCGTCGAGGTCCTGTTTCCTCTTCTTCTTCATGGCCTACGATGAAATACTTTACACATGATAGGAAGAGAATGACCTGGCGAAATCGCTGGGATTGATCTTACGTACATATTCTGAGGCCAGTCTCCCGGTCGTGTGCTCCACCTGCTCCAACGCGTTGGGCTGCCGAAGCTGTTTTTTCTTCGAAACTTCTCCCGTCCTTCGATCGCTGCGATCTCCAGTTTCACATTCGTTTCACCACCCTAGTTGACAGCCGTTACAGCTGCTATTCTGAGTATCTTTGACATTTCGCTTCTGTTCATTTTTGAACGGTTTGTGGGTTTGGGGGCTCTGATTGAGGGACCGGTTAATGGGGCAGGCGATGAGGTTTGTCAATGTGTTTGCGGCGAACGCTCGGAAGTTGGAAACATCGAAGATGCGCCGTATGCCAGTCAATTCAAGCCGACTGGATACCTCAGGCGGAATCCATGTCAATCGCCGAAGGACTGCATTGTGTTTATACGGACTTCATTTCAGATCGGTCGTTCCCCCGAAAAGCTACTCGCCCTCGCGGTGAAGCCTGCGAGACACTGCGACGTTCCAGTCGCGCAACACGTTCGAGCCCTTCAGACCAGACAGTTTCGAAGTGTCTCGTCATCGTTCGACCATATCACTTGCAAACACTTGTGCTATTTACGTAAATCCCTTGGATATCAGACGTGACATGGCATAATGGACGATCATGAACTTCAGGCCCAAGACCCGAGGCCCTTCAAGGCAGAACCCCACGTGCCTTCGTGCGCATTGCCGGCAAGGGGTTTCGGGGTCCAGCTATGCAGACCGGGATACGCGTATCACAAAACGCGGAGAAAGAACGCTCAACGTGTCGCTATTGATTGCGATCACCAGTATCAACATGTGAGATTTGCTAACTGATAATCAGCACCGTCGTCATTATTTCCATGATCAACTTCATGCCTCGCCGAACCGGGCAAGGACTGCTGACCACTGTCAACGAAAACACGTGTTGCTGATCGGTGTGCTGGGAAACACTCGGGATGGATCCGTTTCACTGACTTGAATCCACGAATATTCATGCGGCCACCTGGTTGACACGTTGAGTTATAGCCCAGGAGTCAGAATCCTTTGGGAAAACGACATCCATCAGCCACATATCCGTTGGGTGGGCTCTCCAAGTAACTCTAAGTAATGGTGCCCACCAGTCCGGAAACCCAACAACCAATCCTCAATTGAAACCTATGACGAGTGTCTACCAAATTCCACCAATTTCAAATGATACCAGAGTATCGGTCCGCAATCTACGCCGTCGAGACCCTGCCTTTGAAGTTTAAACTACGCTTCGCGAGTAAGCGCAGCCTCTTTCTCGACGTGGCGGTGCGTAATAACTTTAAAGCATCCAGCTGGCAGTGGTATCATACCATGACGGCGCACGCCTAAGACCAGCTAATAACGAAGGGCGGCTCCGGAGCAATCTTGAATTTCGCCACAAGACGGCTCCAGAAGGCTCCCGCCGAGGTCCACCTGTCCGTCTCAGAGTTAAACGAGACGCAGAGATTCCACGGAGCACGACGCCGGCGCTGTTGGTCGAGGATGTCGACGGCTCTGATGAAGGGAAAGACCTTGCTCGACAGTCCCGATAAGTCGAGTCATCCGGCGAGGATCTCGACGGCCGTGGGGAAGGTTACGGTGGGAATTGCCATCACAGAGTCACGAAGCCAGGGACCAGACACACGGGTGCTAAGGAACTAGTGCTCAGACTGCCGGGAAAATTGATACCCAAGTAGCGGCGGACTAGCATTAATCGAATTTCGTTTGAAAGAAAAGATGCCGGGCTCTTCCATCAACGGTTCCAGAACCAACCCCAACAAGGTGGAACGACGCAACCCAACATGACGATGGAAAATCTCCAGCGGCCCGAACAGGTCGTGAGAGCTGCGAGATTCTTCCCTGTTTCGCTCCCTCGTCTGGGCGAACACCACTGTGAAATTGCGCTCGACATGGTGTTTCTCCGCTAACACACAGATTCGCCGCTGTCAAGCCGTCAAGCATGTTACATTGCCAGCTCTATGCTTCACTCGGGATGCCGACGACATGTCTCGTGAAGGTGGGGCGCAGAGGTCCGAGAGTCTTTCGATGTGGGCCTCCAACACCTTCAATTAAAGTTCTCGATATGCATGGACCGAGTCTGAGGTACTCGGTAGGCCTTCCGCGCGGAGCACCATTGTCAAATTGGGAAGCTGAGACCAACCTCCACCTCGGGTGCGCGGGAGAGACGCAGCGAGTGTCAAAAGCGTCTTCACGATCTGGTCAAGACTCAAGACACGACGGAGCACGGCTGCAGCTCGGGCGAGTCAAGGCCTTTTGAAGAAGTTCGGTAAGTTGGGGAGTTTGAAGACCCAGACAGCCACCGTGGTTACACAACACCCCGCCGGCCTGGAACGACCTTCGCTCGAATTTCTGGCGCGGTGGAAGATCCGACACGCTTCCACACAATCTCGCCAATGATAAGGTCGATCAGGTGGAGTAAAAACCTGACGGCATGGAAGCTATGGAAGCCACTCCTGCTTCCCCGGCACCGGCTCACTGGCAAGAGGACGCCGCGTGGAGTCGTGTTGGAGACGGAAAGGGTCATGAAGCCGTGCCGTGAATCGCGGGAAAGGTCTAGCGTTCTGGGCGGGCGAAATGGGTGGGAGGGCTCCAACTATCGGCTGATGAATATTCTAGAAGACACACTCAAGTCCTCGGAGAGAAATGCAGAAAAATAGCAACGCGTGGTGTTATTTTTCGACGTCCCGATAAGAGGTGAGATGTCGCTGAAGCCATTTCTGTGATTGTACCTGCGGTGTTCCTGCATTAGCGATCTGTTTTTGTCCACTATCGACCGCCGTCGCTGTGGGGGTGGGAAGGATGCCAGACAGAGGCCATTGGCCGTCTTGCAGCCAGTCCGCGCCGTTTCTCGCGCGGAGGCGAGCAGTCGAGTATTGGCATGCATACATTATCTGGCGGCGTAAAGCAGCGACACGCCTGTCCCGAAGCGGTGTCGCCGGCGGCGGTGGGCACGGCGAGGTGGTGTGCACATCCAGCATAATTTTGCCGAGCTGGCCCAAAATAGCAGCCCAGTGCCAAAGAGGACAAGGTGGCCAGGTCGGAGTTGCATGAGCATCACGGGATAACTAACCACTTATTGAGGGCTGACAGCAGATATACGATGCGTTCTGGGGTGCACAATTAATTTGTGTATTCCTGGGACGCGCCGGGCATCAAGATAGCATCGTCGTGATGAACCGTGCTGACAGCCAGTCTATCCTGAGACTATCGATAGAGGAGCACACCACCAGTTCGCGTGGTGGTGAGAAAAAAAGACTGCCTTGCAGCACGCCGCCTGCACGCATTCTATCGTCGTCGACAAAGCAACGGTGAGAGAAGGATTTGAGAAGGTTGAAACACCGGCTTGGAGCGCACTCTCTGCCAGCCAACCACGGGCAGTCGTCGCCCTCCATGGTGGCAAGTCGAACGACAGTGACCACGCCGGGAGATGATTTGCAACGAATTGCAAGCAGGCCAGTTCGCGACACTTGTCGCACCATGCGAAAAGAGCCGTCAAACCACCCAGACTACCCCACACGAGGCCGGCAGAGGCCACTGGTGAGCAGTCTGAGAGAGGCAAAGTTCGCCACGGTCGGCAGCGTGTCCTGCTGGCCGGACAAATCAGGCCCAATGGCGGGCATTGTTGCGCACATCATGGTGGATGTGTTCCTGCAGCAGCGACATGCACCTTACGACTCTGACAAACATTTTTTCTCTCTCATCAGCTGCGTAGTGCCTGGGGCCGTCGCCTGCACGCGACTGACTGACTGCCCGCGCGACTGATAGCCCGTCGTTTCTCAATCTGGACTGATTCTGCAGGAGGGCAGAAGCAAACGCACTCCCACGAGTTGAGTCTCACGCCGTGCAGCCGAAGTAAGGATGGGGGGGAGTGAGATGTCGGTGATGGGGATGATGGTCATGGACGCTGGAGTCGACGCAGTCATCCACACCCAATATCTCTTCTACTATTTGTGTATCCGGACAATCCATCGTCATCGATGTCCTCGAATCCGACGCCGAGGTCCTCGAGACTGCCGGGGATTTGCTCTTGCTGAACTCTTGCTGCATGCTGGCAGGCTGCCTGCTGCTCGACGGGTGGCGAATGGCGGCGCGTCCGGAGTCTGTAGCGCAGCCTTCCTCCTCCAGGCGGGCTTGAAGCAAACTGTTCCTGCGGCTGCTCAGGTACAGCTGCCTTGTCCGGCGTTTCCTGTGCCTGTGGCACTCTGTCCTGCGTTGGCGATTCGGCGCTTTTTCTTCTCTCTCGTCTCTCATGTGGAACTGGGCGCGGTCGCCGCCGTGGCGTCGTCATTCTCAGGACTCCGTACTGGATCAGCAGCCAGCGGGCCCGCTGTGTGGCCAGCGAAAAAGTTTCCAAACACATCCCACATGGAGCCCTCGCCCTGGAGGTCAGCAACCGGTCTCAGCGCCGCAGCCCGGAGGCCAAGGTCAGGAACAGGGTCCCGTCCAACGGCAAGATATCATTATCGATTGGGCGGATAGGCTGATGTGCCCCCGACGCGACACAGGCTGAATTAGTGGTGAATTCTCCCAAAGAAACAGGCCTGGCTCGTCATTCGGTCTCTCTGCTCGCGTTGTTGAACGAAACACCACCACCCTCTCACCACTCAATGCACCCGTCCACACGCGCGCTGTCTCTCCAGAGCCCAGGACAGCAGCCCATCACACGCTCGCGGCGGCCCGGCCGGTGGTTGGCCCCGCTGCGTTCTATCGGCGGCGGCGGACGAGCGCGTCCTGAGCCATCTAATGAGCCCTCCTCGAGATGCAGCGAGGGCGTGCCGGCGGCATGCTCAGTGGGCGAGCAGCACGCACTGCCAGCATCCAACACGCCCGCAGCGTCGTAGGCCAGTCGCTGTGCGCGCACGCTATGCAAGTTATGCATGGTCTGCACACCTCTTGTGACGCCGGTGTGCTCTCGCTGCCGGTCCTCATTTCGCGACCCTCCACCTCGATGCACCTCGTTGTGCAGGCTAAGGTCAGTGCACACCAGGCTGTTTGGCGGCCAATATTAGTGCATCTTGCAGCATAAAATAATGCCGCGCGTCTTGCTGCCCTAAGCTGAGCCCTGCACGGCCGGCAATCCCACGAGTCATCTCCCAGTCGCAGAACACTCAGTGCATGAGTCCGCGCAGGGGGTTGCTGCTAGGTGCTGCAACATGCATGTCTTTGCTCTGGTTGGCCTCTGTGCAGTCCGTTGCTGCGCCTTCGCACACTTCCCGAATCCCCTCCCACTCATGTAGTTAACCAATTCCGCGCGCCCGTCCCTTCGTGCCTGGTCATCTTTTCTTCTTCAAGACCTAATCGTGTCTCGTCTCTCGCTGATCCGACCCTACTTATCCACGGCGTGTCCTTCACTCGTTGCCTTTTCCTTCTTTAAAGGTTTATCAACCTCATCGCTTGTCTTTCACTTCCCACCCCAACGCCTGTTCCTGGTCTTCCCTTTTGGTATACATTTCCACTGTCCTTCATAAAGACAGTTGTGAATAGTTACCGGCCCTTCCTTTGCATATCTCCTACCACCGTCCACGCACGACCTTATGACATCTTTCTCCACCCAGTACCTTACCTATTAGTAGACAGTTTCGTTATAACGAGCTGTTGTCCAGTCACTCCCTTCAAACGACCTTTCCTGTAGTATCCAGCTTCCTACCAATACCTAATACCCTTCAACCACCTCGCCTCGACATCGAAAGATTATCGAGACGCACACGTACAACAGTGTACTATAACAACAACGTTTAGATTACCATTTAGTGAGTATCATCGATCAACAGCCTTTGGTATGCGGCTTCTGACATTGCTTCGTCGAGCAGAACACCAACATACGCAATGGAAGGCTCATATCCCATGCACCCATCGCAAGCCATGAGCCAGTCGCCATTCTTCTACTACCAGCCAGAGTCAAGTCCCGAGAACACACGCCAGCACGGCCATTTCACACCGCACCCGCAAGGACAGTTCAACCAGACATTCCAGCCGCAGCCCCAGGACGCCTTCTGCCCATCCAACATGTTTTACAAGAGGCCCGCATCGTCAAACTCCCAATACGCACAGTATCCTCATCAAGCAATGCTTACGCCAGTCGCGTCGCCACAGCCAATCTACCAACGGCCTACAATCCTCATCCAGGAGCAGCATTCGCCATTCCTCCACCCCATCGATACTGACTTCGACATGCGATTTGCACCTGCCACGCCTCCTCTTTCATCGTCTGGAAGTAATATTAGCAGCCCACCATCGAGATGCGATATTCTGCCAACACCAGTAAATGACGCGTTCTTTGGCGAGGGAATAGAGGGTGTCAAGCAGGGCTGTGAGGGCGAGGTATTCGCTGAGATTCTTGCGTCTGGTGTGGACTGGCGATCGGCCTCACCACCGATGACACCTGGTGAGTGACACCCAAACAATCATCACCACTGAAACTCGGCAAACCCCGCCTCAAGGGTGAAAGTGAATACTACTTAGAACTGTGTAACTGACTGCAACACAGTATTCATCCAGGCACCTTCGGCTAGCCACGGCTCATATCTTCTCTCCGCCACCTCCTGCCCCTCGCTTTCCCCATCACCATCACCGATTCCGCGCTCTTCATACGCTGAGGCTGAGAACAACTTTTGCGACCCGCGCAACCTGACTGTCGCGACCTCGACCACGGACCTACCCACTCTTTGTCCCGTCGACGAAGAGCACAAGCTCGTGTTCAAGGGTGAAGCCTTCAACGCCAAGGTCGAATCGTCTCAACAGAACAGCCTCGACTTCACCGGCCTGCCTCATTTCGAGCCTCTCTTCGAGCTCGACTCCGAGGACGACTTCTCCGGCCTTGTTCAGTATTCCACTGCCGATAACACCCAGTTCCTTGGTAGCAAGCGCCAGCGCACTGATCTCATCTCCTTCACCACCGAGGACGACGTCGTAAGCGACGACAGCTTCACTGACTTCGAAGACGAGCTTGCTGCAGGCCTCCTGACTCCATGCGACACTGAATTCAACGACGACATGTCCGAAATGAAGGCTGCCAAGAAGCAGCGCCCATCCAAGCGCTCCAGGTCCGAGGCTAGCGACACCGAGTCCGACTATCAAGGTCAGGAGCAGAACAACGGAAGCGAGTCTCAATCAGGAGCCTCCAGCCAGCACAACTCCGGGAACAACGGTACTCCCGACAACGCCGTTGGCTCCAGCTCTGAGGACGACAACGCCAACACTCCCGTCGCGCCCACCAGTCGCCGCGGTCGCAAGCAGTCTCTTACCGAGGACCCGTCCAAGACCTTCGTCTGCACTCTCTGCTCGCGTCGCTTCCGCCGCCAGGAACACCTCAAGCGTCACTACAGGTCTCTCCACACTCACGAGAAGCCCTTCGAGTGCCAGGACTGTGGCAAGAAGTTCTCCCGTAGCGACAACCTGTCCCAGCACCAGCGCACTCATGGTACTGGCGCCGTTGTGATGGGCGTCCTTGATGGCTCAGAGATGCAGCGACCCCAGGGTGACATGTACGACAACCAGGACCCAGCCCTTCTTGGCCAAGTTCTCTACAACGCCGCCGCTGCCATCTCAAGCTCTTCATCCGACTCCTTCTCCGACATGGAGCCAA